>SKCR01037409.1:0-130551 GCA_019454045.1 Zanthoxylum bungeanum | reverse complement strand
TATCTAATTCTTAAAATCTCATAAAACATTATTCTAAGTTATTTACTTACTGAATATTTTTCTTAATATTTAATCTTCGTCAATGACACTACTGTCGTATTAAAATATATAACAACTGTTTATAAAGAATAAGTAATTTCCAATAGTGGGCAAGTTCTGATATCATATATCAAAACAATCATTAAATAATATTTTAATAACCAGACGAGAGATCTGATATCCAATACCTATAGTTGTCGTATTATGAGAATCGATATTCTCTACACACAACTATACACATCTCCTTTCTTTAGATTTATAATTTACCTTCAACTGTTCACAACAATGCAAATAATTGATTACAAACTGTGTCAGACACAATATCTCCTAAGGTCACTAAAGCCAAGAAACGTCATTATCAGATAAACAAGATATCTATTTATATCCTAAAACATATATCTATTTAGATTACCTATCGTGACTTAGTAACTAAGTCATTCAACTATCTTGATTTTTCAAGAAAATTAGAGCAACAGTTCCTGATGGTTTAGAATAATCTAACAATATCCAAGCCTACTCTTATCTAAATCATATTCTAGAAATCTGCAACCATAAGTACAATCAGAAAACATATATATAAATACGCATGCAGTGGATTAAGAGTTTAATTCTATCTACATAATAGAATAATGAAAACATAAGTGGCAATTTTCATAATATTACATACTGCCTTAGTTATGAATTTTTAACCCAGCATTATCTCCCACTACTTTACGTAATACCGTAATCCCCAATGGAAAATGAGAATTCAATAATTAAATCGAATTTCCATAATGGGAAGTGGACCCATGAATATATTTTGACTCACAGCTTTGACACTTCTCGCCTACGTATATTCACAGGTAGAGAACTCATTGTCAATCACACTCACTATGACCCTGATTTTTGTTCTGATCGTTTCTCGTTGTAACAGCTTTGGCACATTCATAGGACGCATATCAAGGCTTCATTTGTCAATGACAAACTTAAGCTACCGATGTAGTCCTGATAGCTTTGGCACGTTCAGGATTTCTACTTTCACTTGAATTTGTCTCTTAACATATAATTTCTACCGGCTACTAAACGGCACAAATGATACCAAACCATCAGCCTAACTACACGGCATTGGCACGATACGACTACAACATCAGGAAATCATTCACATTCGTACTGACAAGACGACCAAGAAATAAGTATTTCTAATACTAGTCACTTTAATGCCTTATTTAATGGGATATTCCTATTGTCAACCAATCTGAAATTAATCAAATTAATTTCACATGCATGTGTAAATAAATAAATTGGATTAAATAATATATATAAAGCATGATAAATACAATGGATGTAGAATCAGACTCGCTCTAATATCATTTTGTTGGGGTCAGGCGCAGCGGAAGAGCGATGTTCGGGCGAAATCATAACTTTAAAATTTTTAAACATACCGAATAAATTATTCAATATCTCATATGAATAATTCATTCATATTTCACTTAAACATATTATATTTTTTTTATCAATTAACAATATAAATAATTTAGAAAACATCAAAAAAATTTTATGAAAATATTTTTCCGCAAAATGACATAAAACGCGTTTTTGCTATAACCGACCAATCAATACCGATGGGGGCTGCCCAGGTCAGCTCCAATAGTACTTGGGCAGTACATGTGTAACATCCCAGATTATTTTAGTGTGATTATGTAAAATTTATATTCATTTGTGTGGCCGCGTCCGAACACGAGGTTAATTTTTATTGAAAAATGGGAAAGTTTTCAAGAAATTAATTATAAGATAATAATAAGAAAACTTGAGGGATGGAATTGAGAATTACCGCACTAATAATAAAAATAAGCCTAGATATCTCTAGACACACACGTTTACACATAACACACATTTTTAATACACACACACGTGATTAACACACACATGTATACAATTCACAACACACACATAACACATATACGAAAACAGAAAACAGAAGAGGAGAGGAAACAGAGGGATCGAGAGAGGGGGGGAAAGGCTGAAAGAAAAGAGAGAGGAAGAGAGAGAGGAGATGTAACATCCCGTCTGAGCCAGGATGTTACCGGCAGGAGATAGCTAATCCTGCCTCCATAAGCCTCTGACTCTTCCGAAATTTCGGCATGACCTCTGCTAAAAAATCGAGCAACCTGATCAAGTCCAGCTCCACAATACAACTAAAGGGCCCAACACATATAATACACTAAAAAAATACACTCAAATCATAACACAACTGGGCTCCGTCCCGAAATACGTATAAACAAAAACTTTTACAACTTTCAACTTATACAACTCAATTTCTTTACAAATAAACTCATAACAACTTGACTCTTATCCACCCAAGATCTGGTGACTGGCTGACTGCAAAGCTGCTACTCGCCTCCTCAAGATCTGGTATCTGTGGTCGATCGATCGGATCACCAACCTGCAAAACTCAAAACACTAGCTTTCGCAGCGCTACTGTGCTGACTTATTACTTTCCTTACTTAATCCTTTACTAGCTCCAAATCAGATTTTTACTATAGTTATCTTTCTTTATCAATTTGAAATATCATCAAATCGGATCTATAGCATATTCATTCTTTCAAGCATTCATTATACTATCATCAATTGTATATGTATGCAATACGTAGCCATGTTATCATGCACTAATAATTATAATAGATTCTTTTTATGTAAACAAACTACTCACACAAACATGACCAATTATACGTATGGGAATGCTAATGCAATCATGCACCATGTCAACCATGTGTAACTTAAATGATTTCTAAGATATATATATGGTCCATATGCATGATGAAATATACTTTCTTTTAGTTTCAAAACATGTTTCAAAACATCTTTATCAAAAATTTATTTTGGAAACTTAATCTTTTTGAAAAACGTTCTTGAGGTTCTGGTTTTTGAAAGCTGAATTCAAAGTCTATTTCTGAAAACATTATGCTGAAAACTGAAATCTGAAATCTGTGTAGTAATCTCTGATAACTGTATAAAATCTGAAAATCGAAAACGGATCTGCACCCAGGACCATCACTCAACTGGGTGTACTCGATGTCCAGGACCAATACTCAATTGGACATCTCTAGAACTGGTGGTACCCTACGTCCAGGACCAATACTCAACTGCAACATAGCCACCAAGCTCTGAAATCAGGATTTCGGAACCCTGTAGTCCATAGTCCTGCAGGAGGATCTGAGAGCGTCCCCTCAGTCCTCGACATGTGCACATGTCTCTGAACCCGTCAATTCCAAAGTATCCGTCAATTTCAACTATAATAGTTACATGCTGGGGTGAGTTTTTACCTCATGCCCCGAAAACATAAAATTATATTTAAATCTCAAAACTGTAAAAAGACATTTTCTGAAATACATTTTACTCAAAGCATCTGAAAACTTTTCTTAGAAACACTTGAGTCTTTAAAATCATTCTTAACTTCTAAAAATTGTAAATACGAATATACGTATGCCTGTTGATGCATTTCTACACCAAGTATTTTGCTCCTTATATACTTTCCTTATATCTGCTCAAGTTAACACTACTATATCTCAAATTTATTAACCTTAATTTCTAACTTCAGTTCAGGCTTACACTTCATTCCTGTCACATTTTAATTCATCTCATTCATATAACACATAATATATATAATATCTCAAGTTTATATCAATCTAACAAGCTTTACCATTCTGACTTTTCACCTTAGTACAAATCATTCTTATATTATAGCTCGTAAGCTTACACTTTTCAACCTAACCTGTAATCTTAACATACACTTGAAATCACAAATATAAACATACCTAAATCATAAACATAACAAACATGCTAAATACAACTACATAGTATATAAGTATAACCTATATCGAAGTTACATTTTTTTTTTTTATGTCTATCTGTAAGTACAACCATAAAATATATACTTATACTTAATATATAAGCATAATCATTTCATGTATATAGTTTGGATTTTTATCATAAACCATGCATTATTTAATTATCTAAGCATTATACCTATTTAATACTTATCATTACCTCTTCACGGAAATACATACAACCACCATTCATCATCTCTAGTTTTATCGGTCACTATTTCTCATTAACATATGAATTCATTATCTTTAATATCACTTTTGGTCACAAGTAATCAAAACAACCCAACCTTATTTATTAAATATTCAACTCATGCCATAAACTATATCAAACACAAATACATGCTTTATTCTCTAGGTTCAGCCATGCTTGGGAATTTATCTTCTCGACAATGATATTAAATCTAACATATTAACGAACTCTACCTAATATTATCATAATCGTATATTTCCAATTTACAAAATTCATATTTAAGCTTCTTATCTTACTTGCATTATTACCAATCATAGTTTCAAACACTTAAAATATTCATCTTTCAGTACTTCTTAGGGTTATTAAGACTAGGTTTATCATGGCTATTCCAATACCTAAAACAGCTTGCTTATTTCCAACATCTACAGCAAATTGAAGCATCACTAATTGTACCATAATCATTATCATAAAATAATCACTCAAACAGCAGCCCCCTTCAATAACCAAACGGACCGAAACTAAACCTCCAAAAGACATTCCATACGCCAATTAACTGGCCTTTCCCCAACCAAACAAGCAGCCCCCTTCAATAACCAACTGGCCGAGACAAGCCACAAGATCATCCTCAACCAACTGAAACCAATGCAGTGAACCAGTCCCTACAATCCAACCAGAATAGCCCCCCCTCCATAACTGCCACTGCCGCTGCCACTTAGCCAAAAAAGAGGGAAAATTATCCTAAAACCTATTCACCTTAGCCGAACTCTTTGGCTCCTCCTCTTAATATTTCTATCTCTATTTACTTCCCTCAATTCGCTTGATCCCCTCTAATTTCGAAATGAGGATCGATAGAACCAAAAACCCCCAAATCCTAGGGTTACTACAAACTTCAAATTCCAATCCAAACTCAATTTACCAAAATAAATGAATCCAATAAGTCAAATGGACTTACCTCTTATACTCAAGCTTCAAAATCGTAACCTTCTTCCTTCTTGGTCTCTCACTCCCATCGAATTTCTCTGGTTTCCCCCTTCTTCAGTCCCTCGGTTCTTCTTCTCCTGCATTCCTTTCTCTTCTCGGCTTCTCTCTTTCTTTTTCTCTCTACACCTGTCTCAGCTCTCTCTTTACTCCCCCTCGATCCTTCCCCTCCATTTCATCATTCTGCCTTCCTTCTTACCAATTTCCCTTCCCTCTCTTTTCTCCCTGCCGCGTCTCTGTCTTTCTCCTATGCGTATGTAGTATGTGTACGCGTGTAAGGGGGTGGCACATGTGTGGGAGTGTGGTGTATATGTAATACATGTGTAAGTGAGTTGATTTTTGTGTGGTGAGTGTATTTTAATTAGATATATGTACAGAAATATATATATATATATTTAAATTATTATTAATTAGATTTCAATTTAACCCCTCAAATATATATATATATATATATATATATTCATTATCGCTTTATAATTAATTTATTGGACAAGTCCCCATTTATATTAAAAATTAACCTCGTATTCAGACCCGGCTACACACCCAGAAAATAAAACCTACGCGATCACGCTAAAATAATCCGGGTCGTTACAAGAGATGACTGTTGGACAATTATGACCCATAGCATACTATTTGTACAAAACATGTTGTTGTTGTACAAATTAACTATGTGACAAAGGAAATTGCTCTTTTATCATTTGTAATTGGATTACCTGGATATATAAATGATAAAAGTCCATATGATTAGTACCAGATTAATAAGATATGAGACAATATTAATCCACAAAGGTTTAATCATTAAATATCGCTAGTCGTAGTATTATCGAGACTGGACATCGATAATGCGGAATAGGCTAGTATTACACTTGTGCGTGTTATGGAAGCGTAACGGCATAGTTCTCATATATTTGGGTATTAGATACTCATGAAAGTGTAATATGAGGTCCTGTTTACCGATGGTATAGAAATAACTTTGCTCTGGATAGACCCATCAGAATCCCATTGGTAGTATGACTATGTGTCTATGGGAATCCGAATCAGGGTAGGAGTATTTGGTCTTAACCTGAGATTTTCATCGCTAATACTTGCGACAATCAGTATACTTTGGTTTTGGTCATCCGGGGCTTTAACATGTTCTGTGTACGCCTCTTCTGGGTATACTGAGAATCGTAGTGTATTGGATGTGATGTCAAGATGGAAGTATCACTTCAGTCATATGGAGATGATGATCACACTGGATATGAAACTGGTACTCTTGTATGCTGTAGCTATCGGGATAATATGACAAGGTCATGATTATCCGATTATAGAGACTAGTTACCATAGATCCGATATATGCTTCGTACGGGGCAGATACAATTCCAGCCCCAGGACTAGCATGTGACATTTGATACTGGATCGTAATACGCAATACTACGTATACTACGCCTGACAAAGATTACATATTCCTTTAGAGAATATTTCTGGAGAATTGGGTAGGCATGGTGCTTTGCTAGAAGCCAACCATGTCTTGTAAATCGGTAAGAACGTGGTACCGGGTATGCACGTGTTTGGATAGTCCGATAACCGTATTTACTGCCAATATATCCATGGATCTCTTGGGTCGCCTCCCAAAGATTCACCGATGACATTTGACTTGAACAGAATTAATTTGGGATTAATTAACAGAGAAAGAATTTATCTGGGATTAAATTCGTCGAGAAGAGAGAACGCGGTTAATTTGGAATTAATCGGCAAAATAAATTTAATAGTTAAATTTGATTTTACTATTTAATTTATTTAATTGGGATAAAATAATATATTAGATATATTAATTGAAAATTGATTTCAATGCGGAATTAAAATTGGAATTTAATTCGTGCGAACGAATTAATTTGGAATTAATCGTAAGCGACTTGTAATAATTTTGCGAGGCATATTATTATTTATTAAATTGGATTTAATTATGTCGCGACGGAAAATTCGTTTAATTGGATTAAACGAAACCGAGCCCGAAATGTGTTGAGCAAGCCCACTGAATTTTGAATTTAAAGTGGGGCCCACCAATTTACATCAACATGTCACTTGAGTGATGGAAGTGGTTGGAAGCTTTTAAATGTTTCTTGTCAAACACACTTTAGTTTTTTTTTTTTGGAAAAAGTATATACAACTTTTTGGATTTGTTTTTGGTAATTGATTTTAGAAATCAAAATGCAAAAACACTATTCATCTCATTATCTCTTCCATTTGGGCGTGAACTTGGTTTATTCTTCTTGAAATTTTGTTGCATAGTTTCAACAAGCTAGCACTTAAAGGAGTTAAATTAGGTGATAGGGAGACTAATCCGAGAGTTTGGAACTCGATCTCAAGCTCCGTAGCTTCCAACACATCCAACAAAGAAGAAAAAGTTTTGAACTCTATCCGATCAATGTGAGTATTCCACAACCCCCTTTGATTAATTCACACACGAATCACTCTTAGACGATCTTGTCATGTTCTAGGAACACTTACAATAGTATCAGAGCGATCTAAGTTTGATTTGTATTTCTAGGGTTCATGACTTTAAATTTGGGTATTTTTGCTTGGAGCATGAAAATGAGAAATTGGATGTTTGGTTGATGTTAGATGATGATTACTTAGAGTTTTGCATCATTGGATTTTTGTAAAATTGATTAGAATAATTTTCCCAAAATCCTTATGTTGGCCGAATACATGACCTTGGAATGCTCATGGTTAATTTTGAAATTTGACATATTGGATGTGTTGATGGCATGATAAAAATATTGAATGTTGATTTAAATTGGATTGAAATCAAATTGAATTATTTTTGTTGCCATTGTCGTGAGATGATAAGCATGTTATAATGAATTATTTTGCTTCAATTTGTGTTGGACATGAATTGAAAATATAGAGCATGATTAATTGAATTAATTAGTGTTTTAGAAGCATTAGATTAATTAATTAATTATGGTAATTACACTTGAATTGAATTAATTTGTAATTTGGAATAATGAGTTAATTTATTGTATTTGGGCTTAATGGGCTTGGTTGGGCCAAGTTTGGTTTATGATAATTGGTTGGATCCAATTGGGCCTAAAACTATTCCCATAAAGTCCAAATATGATAATTGAGCCTTTAAAATTTTAATTGGGCCTAATGTGCCTAAATTGATTTTTGGCATAGGGTGATTCCTAATTGGGTCTTGGCATCTTGGGTTTGACCTATAATTTCCAAAGCCCATGCCTAAAGAATTAATTAAAAGCCCATTGGACTTTAATTGAATAGTATTGGATATAATTGGGCCTTTGAGACCCATAAAGATTGGATTTGGAATCCAAGTCTAAAAGGCACTATTGAAAGTGTAATTATTTAATTTGGAATTAAATATTAATTAGTATTGGATATAATTTAAATTGGATTTAAAATTGTAGTTTGATATAATTCAAGAATACGTACTTTGAGTATTTATTCTTAAACGAGTTGGACTCGCGCAAATCAAATCGTTGTTTGAACATTGGATTGTCACTAATCAAAGATTAATTAATTGGATTGATTGATTGATAACATGCTTTGTGTGAATACTTGGATGTATGTATGAATAATGTATATCGGATGGATATTAGAAGGGTGAAGGCAATTTTGGAAATTGTTGTAATAAATTTAGAATTTATTAAATTGGACCTGCGTGTCCAGCTTATTACCTCTTTTCTCATTGTATTTCTCTTCTCACCAATTCCCCTCAATGTAAATGAGGTTTCTTTAGAAGTATTATGTAATTGGGTAGAAGTATGAATAGTGCTAGCGGGAGAGAGGAATGGAGAGATTTGTTCTGGGAACAAGTTTGTTGTATATCCATCCGTATATCATTATTAAATTTAATCGCGCCTTATTATGCTTTTAGAATGCATGCTTAAGGGTGCATGATGAGACCTAATTAAGATAATAAATTAGTTGCCAATTTACGCGAAAAACCCTCATTCAATATTAAGCGTTTTTCTTCCATTGAGTGATTCTCTCTCAAGATCCAAGATTGGCATTGGTTTGTTGGCCAAAGTCAAGACCTTTGTCCATCGCGGATGTGTTTGAATCATGAAAGCTTTGTTCCATATCGTACGCCTTGGGCAAGTTGTGATTTGTTGGCCAAAGTCAAGGTCACTTCTTATTCATCGGCCTCGATTATGAAGCTTTCCCACTGTCAATGGGTCACGCTTAACTGGTTTCATTAAGCTTGTTGAGCCAAAGCCAAGGCTTAGTTGATTCAGAGGAAAAAGATTAGGGAATATATCAGATATATTGGCATGTATTGGATATATTTTTCCGACTTGGAGGTCCACCTACTGGATCTAGGAATTGGATGAGATCCAATTGATCTTAGAGATCTACCTAGTTAAGTTTCATACAATTTGTTGGCCAAAGTCAAGGTTGTGTGTTATTTAACGGATCCTAGCCCACTAGGAAACTAGGTTTCCCGAGTACACCACAGAGGGTTAGAGGCTCGCCGAAAAATAGTGGGAGGCAAGTATTAAATTTGTAATTTCGTTTAGATACTTGCCAATACGCGCTCATTTCATTTTTCGTCATTTAAATTTATATATATTAGTTGGACTAATATTCAATTGTTGTTTTAATTGAACAGTTGGACTATATTCAAACTACTTCATTTATTAGTTGAATATATCATTGGATTATAGTAATCAATATATTTGAATTTAACCAATCATTTATAGTTGGTTATATAGTTAAACTATAGTAATCATTACATCTGATTGTACCCGAAATCGTTAATTGGGTAGTTGGACTATAGCAATCATTATAACAGGAAAGATTAACGTCAAAGAACATATACCTAGGTGAAAAATATCTTTTACGGCTTTAATTTTCATATTGGGAATAAAACCTCAGGATAGTCTTGAGAGCCGAGAAGTTACTTCATTTGATAGAGTGACATCTCGGGCCTGAGCCCGAAGTTGAGCAAATAGTGGAGCACAACGACACTTTTGCGCGTTTGTGAGGGCACAACGACATAGTTCTCTAATATTTGGGTATAGGATACTCATGCAAGTGTAATAAGAGGTTGTGTTTTACCGATGGTATGGGAAACAGCTTCGCTCTGGATAGACCCCCTCGGAATTCCATTGGTAGTATGACTATGTGTCTATGGAAGTCCGAAATCAGGGTAGGTGTATTTGGTCTTAACCTAAGACTTGCACCGCTAATACTTGCGACAATCAATATACTTTGGTTTTGGTCGTCCAGGACTTTAACAGGTTCTGTGTATGCCTCTGCTGGGTATATTGAGAATCGTAGTGTGTTAGGTGTGATGTCAAGACAGAATTATCACTCCAGTCATATGGGATGATGGTCACGTAGAATACGGAATTGGTTCTTTTATATGCTGCAGCTATCAGGATATTATGACAAGGTCATGTATATCCGATTATAGAGACTAGTTACCAAAAATCCGATATGTGCTTCGTACGGGGCAGACACAATTCTAGCCCCAGGCCTAGCACGCGACATCTGATACTGGATCGAAATACGCAATACTAGTATACTATGCCTGATATAGATTGCTTATTCCTGTATGTATGTTTCTGGAGAATTGGGTAGGCATGGCGCTTTGCTAGAAGCCAACATTGTCTTGTAAATCGGTACAAACGTAGTACTAGGTACTTACGTGTTCGAATAGTCCGACAATCGAATTTACTGCCAACATATCCGGGGATCTCATGGGTCACTTCCCGAAGATTCACCGATGACGTATGACTCACACTTTAATTAATCTGGGATTAATTGGATGAGAGAGAGAATTAATCTGGGATTAATTGCGGAGATATTTTATCTGAGATAAAATATCAATAAAAGAGAGAGAACGATTAATTTGGAATTAATCGATAAATTAATATATTCGATATATTAAACGAAATTGGATTTTGATGCGCAATTAAAATTATATTTTAATTCGGGCGAACGAGTTAATTTAGAATTAATTCATTAGCGATGTGAATAGTGATTTCGCTAGGCATAATCATTTAATTACGTCGCAACGGAAAATTCGTTAATTTGGAATTAGCAAACCCGAGCCCGGATTGTTTGCGAGCGCATTCGCATTTCGAATTCGAGTGGCGGCACGCAAGTCAAATCAAGCATCAAATCACTAGTCGCATCAAGCGTCAAATCATTAGTCACTTTGAGTGATGTGACGACTTGTCACTTGATTGATTGAGTGATGTGACTTGATGGAAGTGGTTGGAAAGCTTTTTGAAAGCTTGATTGACATTTAATATATTTTAAATGTTTGGTATTTTTTTTTGTTTTTTGGAAATCAATTAATTGATTTTGCAAAATTAAAAATGTGTATTAGATACACACTTTTGCCACCAACACACATAACACTCTCTCTTTTTCTTCTTCATCTCGCTCACACGCCCATTTGGGCATTTTCTTGTTCTGTTTTCTGGGCAAAACCATGAGCAAGGAATGGAAGCAAAGTCATGATTTTGTTGCAAAATCAAGAGTGCTAGCACACTACGAAGTCATGCGAAGGTGATAGGGAAGTCCACCAATGAGCATGGAATCACATCACGAAGCTTGGAGCATCAATGGAGGACCAAGATGGCCGAATCCATGAAGGACAGAAAGTGGACTGCCGTGACTTCTCAATGGGCAGAAAATAATTTTTTGTTCTTCACCGCATCGTCTCAACCGATCATTGTGAGTATTCCGTAACTTCCTCGATTGTATTCACACATTTTTTGTTATGCTTTATATTCGATCCTTTGGACCGTACAACTTCAACAATGGTATCAGAGTGGAGTAAAAGCATGAAATTTGACTTAGGGTTAAAATTTGGGTAAAATGTGTTTGAGCATGATTTAATTAAATTGGATGTTTGAGTATGCTTAAAACATGTTTTATTGAGGATTGATTGGATCAATTTGATGAAATGTTGTTTGGAACAAATTTCCCCAAATTTCTTAGCTTAGCCGAGAATGAGCATGCCCTAAATCCAATAGCGGAGATATTTTGCGGCACGCAAGTCAAATGAAGGACAGAAAGTGGACTTCCGTGACTTCTCAATGGGCAGAAAATAATTTTTTGTTCTTCCCGCATCGTCTCAACCGATCATTGTGAGTGTTCCGCAACTTCCTCGATTGTATTCACACATGTTTTTTATGCTTTATATTCGATCCTTTGGACCGTACAACTCCAACAGTTGGCAGTAAATCCGATCGTCGACTATATCCGAATACGTACGTACCTAGTACTATGTTTTTACCGATTTACAAGACATGGTTGGCTTCTAGCAAAGCACCGTGCCTAACCAATTCTCCAGAAATATTCTTATAGGAATATGTGATCTATATCAGGCGTAATATACGTAGTATTGTGTATTACGATCCAACATCGGATGTCACGTGCAGGCCTGGGGCTGGAATTGTGTCTGCCCCGTACGAATCACATATCAGATCTCTAGTAACTAGTCTCTATAATCGGATAAACATGACCTAGTCATAATATCCCGATAGCTGTAGCATAAAAGAGCACCAGTTCCGTATCCTACGTGATCATCATCTCCACTATGACTGGATTGATACTTCCATCTTGACATCATAACCCTATACACTAACGATTCTCAATATACCCAGAAGAGGCGTACACAGAACTTGTTAAAGCCCTAGACGACCAAAACCAAAGTATATTGATTGTTGCAAGTATTAGCGGTGCAAGTCTCAGGTTAAGACCAAATACACCTACCCTGATTCGGACTTCCATAGACACATAGTCATACTACCAATGGAATTCCGAGGGGTCTATCCAGAGCGAAGCTGTTCCCGTACCATCGGTAAACACAACCTCCTATTACACTTGCATGAGTATCATATACCCAAATATATGAGAACTATGCCGTTATGCTCCCACAACGCGCACAAGTGTAATACTAGTCTTTTACGCATTATCGATGTACAATCTCGATAATACTCTGACTATGGATGTTTAATGATTAAACCTTTGTGGATTGATACTGTCTTATATCATCTCATCCGAAACTAATCATATGGACCTTTTATCATTTATACATCTTGGTAATCTAATTACAAATGATAAATACTGTTATTCACAACTAATATGTTTATCTCAATATCATCTTTATAAAATAAAACACTTTAGTGTTCTAGAATATAAAGGTATACCCGTAACGGGTTAAACTCTGATATAGAGATAATGTTTCTAGTCAAACTAGTTACATTGTAACAGTTTCCTAATTTAGTACACCACCCGAATTCTATTCCTAAACTTTGGTTTCTACGGTTAAAACAGCGACTTTCGTCCCGTTTCAACTGAATTCAGTATCATGTTTATCAGCAGATGTTGCCACACCAGTACATATATTTATGTACACAATCCAGTATCTAAAATCCAATTTTAATACTAGTTGTGAACATGTTTTATGACAAACATATTTGAAGTCGGAGCCTTGCCCCTCTTCTATTCCTTCATGTCTGCCTTGTCCATACGAAAGTCACGCTTCCAGTGACCCTTTTTGCCACAGTTTAGGGACAGACATCTTGGGATTACTCATTTTGTCTTCCCTGAAGACGATTGTGATGATTTTGCTCTTTGCCCCTTTTCCACACCCCAGCAGCCTTCGGCCAAGCCTTGGCCATCTAGAATTCGAAATAAGAGCATCTTGCGCTTCTTCTTGCCCTATTGCAAACTCTGGCTTTGCTCCTTGAGTATTATAGCCATTAACTCGCCAAGAGTTTTCTATTGCAATTTGTTACTTCTAAGATCTAGGATAGATCTATGAAAGATCCTTTAATTCATTATCATTTTTACTATTGTTGGACAAAATGACCCATATCGTCACTATTTGCACATCATTGTGTTGTTTTTGTAGCAAATTAACTATGTGACAAGGAAATTGCACTCTCATCATTTGTGATTAGATCACCATAGATATATAAATGAAGAGAGGTCCCTATGATTAGTTCCTGGATTGAGAATGATATGAGACAGTATCAGTCCCCGAAGGTTTAATCATTAAATATCCCTAGCCGGAGTATTATCGAGACTGGACATCGATAATGCGGAATAGGCTAGTATTGCACTTGTGTGCGTTGTGAGGGCACAACGGCATAGTTCTCATATATATAAGTATCGGATACTTATGCAAGTGCGATAGGAGGTCGTGTTTCACCGATAGTACGGGAAACAGCTTCGCTCTGGATAGACCCCTCGGAATCCCATTGGTATTATGACTATGTGTCTATGGGAGGCCGAAATCAAGGTAGGTGTGTATAGTCTTAACCTGAGACTTACATCGCTAATACTTACGATAATCGATAGACTTTGGTCTTGGTGGTACAGGGCTTTAACCGGTTCTGCGTACACCACTTCTGGGTTTATCAGAGAGTCGTAGTGTATTGGGTGTGTGTGTGATGTGAAGTCGGAAGTATCACTTCAGTCATAGTGGAGATGATGTCACGCAGGATACGGTACTAGTGCTCTTGAGTGATGCGCATCCAATCGGGATATTGTGACCAGGTCATGAATATCCGATTATAGAGACTATGTTACCAGACATCCGATATGTGTTCCGGACGGGGCAGACACTTATCCAGCCCCAGCCCTAGCACGTGACTATCCGATACTGGGCCGATATGCACAATACAATTGTATACTACGCTTGATACAGATCTTAATATTCTTAAATGGATATGTCCGGAGAATTTGGTAGACTTGGTGCTTTGCTAGGAGTCGACCTTGTCTCGTAAATCGGTAGTAGAACGTAGTACTTGGTACGTACGTGATTCGGATACTCCGACGACCGTATTTACTGCCAACTTATCCGGGGATCTCATGGGTCGCTTCCCGATAATCCACCGATGACGCATAACTCGCACTCTTAATAATCTGGGATTATATAGAAGAGAGAGAAAATTAATCTAGGATTAATTACAGAGATATTTTATCTAGGATAAAATATCGTCTAGAGAGAGATAACGATTAATTTGGAATTAATCATTAAATTAATATATTCGATATATTAAACGAAATTAGATTTCGACGCGGAATTAAAATTAGATTTTAATCGGGCGGGCGAACGAATTAATTAATTTAGAATTAATTCGTTAGCGACGTGAATAGTGAATTCGCTAGGCGTAATCATTTAATTACGACGCGACGGAAAAATCGTTAATTTGGAATTAGCGAACCCGAGCCCGAGTGTGATTGCGAGCGCATTCGTATTCGAATTCGAATTCGAGTGCGGCAACGCAAGTCGCATCAAGCGTCAAATCATTCGTCACATCAAGCGTCAAATCAAATGTCACTTTGAGTGTGAGTGATGATTGATGTGATGTGATTGATTGATTGAAAGACATGACTTGACATGTCACTTATTAAAGTTGATATGACTTAAGTTGATGTGAATAGTTGATGCATTGGTTGGAAAGACTTTATTTAGCTTTTTGGCTCCACATTTACTTGATTTTTTGAATTAAAGTAAATGTAAAATTTTTATTATTTTGGAAAAATATAAAAGGAAATTGATTTACACTTTTGAATAAAACATCACACAACTTTTCTTCTCTCTTTTTCTCTCTCAATCTCACGCCCAAACTGCATAATGTCTCACTGGTTTTGAACCAGAAAAACGTGAGCAAAGGGAAGCAGAAGAGTTGGGTTTTCATGGTGAAAATCCAAGTGCTAGCACACTACGAGACTTGCGAAGGTGGTAGGGAGGTTCACCCATGAGGCGGGGGACTCATCCGACGGAGTTGGAGCTTCGAAATGAGACCCGAAACTGCCAAAACCAGTGAGCAGTGAACTGCAGCAGTGGGCGCACTAAACCAGTGGGTTTTTGGGCTTCATTCGTCTTCAAATCGACTCAACCGATCGATGTGAGTATTCCGCTATCTCCGTTGGATGTATTCACACATTATTTCATGTCTTGTTTGATCTTGGGACCTAGATAATAACCAACAATGGCATCAAGAGCTATAGGTTCAAGCATGAAAAATTGTAGGGCTTTAAATTTGGGTAAATGTTTGTTGAGCATGATTTGAATAAATTGATTGTTTGAGTATGCTTATAACATGTTTAATTTCATTTGGTTGGACCAATTTGTTGAAAAATGATTTGGAATTATTTTCCCCAAATTGATTACCTTGGCCGAATGTATTAGCTATTTTGGTTCTTGGAAATTTTTGTTTTTTGATTTTTGATTCATTGGATGAGTTGGATCATAAGTTTGATGTTAATTTGAGGTCAATTGGATTGTACTTTGAATTGGACACAAAAACCCCAAAATTCTATGTTGGCCGAATGTGTAAATATGCCCTAATGTCTTGGTATTTTTGATTTTATGACATTGGATGTGTATGAAATCATTTAGGATGTTGATTTAATGTCGATTGTGGGTTCGATTGGATTGAAACCAAATCGGACACAAAATCCCTCCTTTGGCCGAGAGCATTAAAGCATGTAATGGGTTTGATTTTTCATTATGTGTTGGACATATGATAATGATAATGAGCATGATTAATTGGACTAATATGGTGTTTTAGAAATATTGATTTAGTTGATTAATCATGTAATACACTTTAGGTAATTGAATATGAAATTGGATTTTGTATATTTAATTATTTGGGCCTATTTTGGATATTGGGCTTCTAATGTTGTAATTGGGCCTATTGGGCTTGATTTTATCAAGTTGGGTTTAGGCCAAATGGATTGGATCCAATTGGGCCCAAAACCCTTCCATAAGCCCAAATGCGACTAATGAACCTTTAAAGTTCAATTGGGCCTAATGGGCCAAGATTGATTTATGGGCTTATGGGGTAAATCCCGGATTGGACTTTGGTTATCGGTTTGACCCGAGTTGACCAAAAGTCCACGCCTTAAGAAATCAATTAAAAGCCCATTGGACTTTAATTGAATTGACGTTGGACGTTAATCGGTCTTTGAGACGCGTTACGATTAAATTTGGAATTTAAATCGTAAAAGGTTTATTAAATAAAGTGTAATATTTAATTTGGAATTGAATAGTGAATTAGTATTAAATACATGTTAAATTTGATTTAATGATGTAGTTTAATTTAATTCATGAATTCGTACTTTAAGTACTTATTCGCAAAAACGAGTTTGACTCGAACAAAATCAAATCGTTGTTTGAACATTGGATGATCACTTAATTATCAGATTAATTAATTTGATTAGATTGATTGATAGCATGCTTATGTGTGTGAATACGTGGTTGTGTTGTATGAATAATGTATATCGGATGGATATTAGTCGGGTGGGGCAATTTTAGAAATTGTTGTAATAAATTCGATTTATTAAATTGGACCTGCGTGTCCAGCCTTATCACCTTCATTCTCTTTGTATTCTCTTCTCACCTATTCCCCTCCATGTAATATGAGGTTTCTTTAGAAGTGTAGTGTAACGTGTGGGTAGAAGTAATACAAGTGCTAGCTTGAGTGAGAAAGGGAGAGATTTGATCTAGGATCAATCAATGTAAAGTATCCATCCGCATATCATTATTATTTATTTTCATACTCGCTTTATTATGTATTTAGAATGCATGTTTAAGGGTGTATGATGATGAGACCTTAACAAAGATAATTAAATTGGTAGCCAATTTGCACGCGAAAAAACCCTCGTTAAATATCAAGCGTTTTTTTTCCTTCCATTGAGTGATTCTTACTCAAGATCCGAGATTGGCAGGGGTTGTTGGCCAAAGTCAAGCCCTTGTCCGTCGAAGATGTGTTTTAATCACGAGGCTTTGTTCCATATCGGTGTCGTGTCCAAGTTGTGGTTTGTTGGCCAAAGTCAAGACCACTTCTTGTCCATTGACATTGATTACGAAGCTTCCATGTCAATGGGTCCGCGCTTGACTGGGATCACTAGGTTTGTTGTGCCAAAGCCAAGGCCTAGTTGATTCAGAGGAAAAAGGTTAGGGTATATATTCGATATATAGGCATATATAAGATATATGTTTGGGACTTGGATGTCCACCTACTGGATCTAGGAGTTGGATGAGATCCAATTGATCTTCGAGATCTACCTAGTTAATTATCATACAATTTGTTGGCCAAAGTCAAGATTGTGTGATATTTAACGGGATCCTAGCCCACTAGGAAACACGGTTTCCCGAGTACTCGACAGAGGGTTAGAGGCTCGACGAAAAATAGTGGGAGGCAAGTATTGAATTTGCAACATTCGTTCGAATACTCGCTAAACGCGCTCATCTATATTTTACTCGTCATATTAATCAAAAGTATTAGTTGGACTAATATTTTATGTTGTTTTTAAATATATATAAGTTGGACTATATACAAACTCATTCGATATATAGTTGATTTTATAATTGGATTATAGTAATCAATATAATTGAATTTAAAATTATATAGTTGATTAAATAATTGGATTATTGTAATTATTGTAATCATTATAATGAATAGTACCTTATTAAATTGATTAAATAGTTGGACTATTGAAATCAAGAAAGAATTGAAAAGTTGAATATTTAAAATATATAATCCTTGGATTAAATGTTTTAAATGATTTATTTTCATTGGGAATTAATAATAGGTACTTTATTGGTTATTTAAATATAAAATAACTTGTATATCTAAGCCCATAATTAAGCAATAGTAGAGCATAAAATCTTTGGAAGATTTATGTGATGATGACTTTAGTGCTTAATTTAATATACTTGACAATAAATCTATCTTTAGATTTAAAGGTATTAAAATTGCAATTAATAATTCTTGGAGAATTATTGACTATTCTAGTGGGAGAAAAGTCAAAGTTTGCAATTGGGCAAGTTGCACAAGGTGCACATCATTTCGATATTCTAAAACCAAGGCTTGGCCAAAGGTTTGTGAATATTGAAAAGATAATTGACATATCCCAAAGTGACTACCATTTGGATATGGAAGACACGAAGGAATTAAAGAAAGGGCGAGGCTCTGACTTTAAAATATTTGTCAAAGTTATGTTCACTACTAGTATTGAAATTGGATTTTAAATACTTAGTGTGGTACATAAAATATATGTATTGATGTTCAGAATCCGCTATGAGCTGGATACTGACTTCAAGCCGAGATTTCTCTGCGAATCGGAAACGGGACGAAAGTCGCTGTTTCGACCGTAGATACCTAAGTTTAGGAACTACCCTTTGGGTATGTACTTAAATTAGGAACTGTTATAATGTAACTAGTTTGACTAGAGACATTATCTCTATATCAGTGTTTAATCCGTTGCGGATAAACCTTTATATTCTAGAACACTAAAGTGTTTTATTATATAAAGATGATACTGAGATAAACACATTAGATGTGAATAACAGAATTTATATTTTGAATATAATAAAATCTCAAACATATAAAAATGACAAATAAATAGCTCAAATTGATTTGATCAATAGAGACTTATTTGTGGCATTGTTGTCTAGGACACAATTAAACGAGACTCGTATATCCACACTTTTGAAGAGTGGGTACTAGGACTGATTTGACTATTCAAATAAGGTCTGCGAATCTAGTTTATTAGGTAAAGTACCTAAAATACTATTTACTTGGTAATAGTAAAAGGCCACCGATCTGTTAGCCCTATTCATGGTGAAGTAAGTGGGCCCATATCTAGCTAGGCTAGATGTGAACATGAATATTTCGTGACCTTAACGGATGTGGCATCACGTTATGGTTATGTGTTTCTTTGAAGAACACAAATCGGAAACTTTAAAGTTTCGACACGAAGTAAATAACAGATCGGCTATAGTATTATTCCGCCACGGTAAGACCGTAATGGAAAATACTTAAGCAGTAAGTAAGTTTCATACGTACATGAAAGAGTACGGTATTCTTTCAAATGAGGACTCCTCCCGAGACACGTCAGTTAGACGGTGTGTCCGAACTAAAACCGAATTTTGTTGGACATGATAAGGTTTATCACGAGTCGCTCTGAGCTGAGCTACTGTTTCCTTCAATAGGATATGTATTAACAGTGCAAAACTTATTTAGAATAAGGTTCCATATAAATCTGTTTGACAGATGTCATATAGGATATGAACAGGGAAGAAACGAGGTTTCTCATTCCTGATAATTTGGGTATGCCAGGCATAACGTTTGGATGATACCAAACTAAAAGACCCAAATGGATAAGTGCCAATATAGGTTATCCTAAGGGAAACCATAAGTATAGTACTTATAAATCTCACATGAGAACAATGTGATTGTTGCTCACCATGCGGTTTTTCCTGAGAGGAATACCGATATGCAGTGGTCAGTGGGAGGATAGTGATACTCGATGAAAATCGGAGTAATACTGTTCAAGGCACGAAGTCCTTAATGGAACACAAATAGTTCATCTATGATGAATCTATACCATTAATCTTCAAATACACAAGAAACTAGTAGATCGGATAGAGTCAGAAAACAACCTAGGGTATGGGTTTCTGATCTAACCTCATAAAGATGTCAATCTTATGAAGGTATATCCACCGACTACGTTTTGAGAAAGTGATACGAGGTATCGACTCCCTATTATGGCAAAGTGCCATGAGTCCGAAATGGATTCCATGTATAACAACTATTTTGGATACTAGTTGTTGTACCACAAGGCATTGTGCCTATTGGTACATTAACGTCTTCAAGGAAGAAGACATACATGGAAGGCAACATACCAACGTACAAAGCTGGGCTTTTGACGGAAAGGTATCGTTATCAACATTGTGTTAATAACGGTTCAACCTTTTACCTGTTGCCATGGTAAATCCATTTTGAAGATGCTTGTTGATAACTGCGTATTTCATTTATGAAATGTGTCAGTTACAGATCAAAATCGCTTTCCTGAAAAGGAAACCTTTTGGAGGATGTTTACAACATCCTGACGATTTTGTATAACCAACAAACAAGGAGGTTTGCGGGTTATTCGATCCATGTTTGGATTAATGCAAGCATAAGGTTCTTGGAACTGTCGTTTTGAAATAATCATAATGGTTTATGATTTGAATCAAAACGAAATAATTCTTGTGTATATAAGGAGGTTAGTGGGAGAGCGCACTGACAGTGAAATTCCCATAAAGCAATTGGTGAAAGCTTGGCTTTCATAGATATTCTTTCAATAGAAATCTCCGTAGAATTCTGGGGAGTAACAACCTTTATTCAAGGAATAAAGATCTACTGGATAGATTTGGAGTTGGAGTTGTTAACACTCTCTGGGAAATTGTACATTTAAAATGTACTTGTATTGGTGTCTCATACGCTTCGAGCATATGGAGTCACAATCAGGTCAATCCAAGTGATAGTCACTGGATTGAAGTTAAGAACATCTGTTAGTATCTCAGAGAACTAAAGATGATATCTTAAACTATGGAGAAGGAGAACTTGAAGTGACTGGGATCACTGCTGCAAGTTTCCAAACGATTAAATACTACGGTACTATTAAGTTTGTTTGAACACTGGACAGTGAGCTGGAAATATTCCAGCAAGATAACTGTTGCCGAATAAACAACAAATGCGGATTATTGCTGCAGCTGAGGCAGCAATAGAAGCCATTTGGATCGAAAATAAATCTAATTAGATTAGATATAGTTCTGTTAGCAGCTGAGCTAGGCGTCAGCACAGGCTAAGGAATTGAAGGTCTCATCGACGATCCAGATATATACTTCTATATCATCTGATTCGTTCGGATCATACATCGTGGCGATGTGATGATCGTATAAATCGCGTCAAACGATAATCAAACAAATCCGCTGACGAAAACCTTTCCTCAGCAATTTGAGCGAACCGTACATAGTTCGGGTGTGGGACACTTGAGTGACTGGCTATGTGCCAAGTGGGAGATTGTTGGACAAATGACCCATAGCGTCACTATTTGCACAGATCATTGTGTTGTTGTAGCAAATTAACTATGTGACAAGGAAATTGCACTCTCATCATTTGTGATTAGATCACCATAGATATATAAATGAAAGAGGTCCCTATGATTAGTTCCTGGATTGAGAATGATATGAGACAGTATCATCCCCGAAGGTTTAATCATTAAATATCCCTAGCCGGAGTATATTATCGAGACTGGACATCGATAATGCGGAATAGGCTAGTATTGCACTTGTGTGCGTTGTGAGGGCACAACGGCATAGTTCTCATATATATAAGTATCGGATACTTATGCAAGTGCGATAGGAGGTCGTGTTTCACCGATAGTACGGGAAACAGCTTCGCTCTGGATAGACCCATCGGAATCCCATTGGTATTATGACTATGTGTCTATGGGAGGCCGAATTCAAGGTAGGTGTGTATAGTCTTAACCTGAGACTTACATCGCTAATACTTACGATAATCGATAGACTTTGGTGACTTTGGTCTGGTGGTACAGGGCTTTAACCGGTTCTGCGTACACCACTTCTGGGTTTATCAGAGAGTCGTAGTAGTGTATTGGGTGTGATGTCGGAAGACGGAAGTATCACTTCAGTCATAGTGGAGATGATGTCACGCAGGATACGGTACTAGTGCTCTTGAGTGATGCGCATCCAATCGGGATATTGTGACCAAGTCATGAATATCCGATTATAGAGACTATGTTACCAGACATCCGATATGTGTTCCGGACGGGGCAGACACTTATCCAGCCCCAGCCCTAGCACGTGACTATCCGATACTGGGCCGATATGCACAATACAATGTATACTACGCTTGATACAGATCTTAATATTCTTAAATGAATATGTCCGGAGAATTTGGTAGACATCGTGCTTGCTAGGCTAGTCGACCTCTGTCTCGTAAATCGGTAGAACGTAGTACTTGGTACGTACGTGATTCGGATACTCCGACGACCGTATTTACTGCCAACTTATCCGGGGATCTCATGGGTCGCTTCCCGATAATCCACCGATGACGCATAACTCGCACTCTTAAATAATCTGGGATTATATAGAAGAAAGAGAAAATTAATCTAGGATTAATTACAGAGATATTTTATCTAGGATAAAAAATATCGTCTAGAGAGAGATAACGATTAATTTGGAATTAATCGATTAAATTAATATATTCGATATATTAAACGAAATTAGATTTCGACGCGGAATTAAAATTAGATTTTAATTCGGGCGAACGAATTAATTTAGAATTAATTCGTTAGCGACGTGAATAGTGAATTCGCTAGGCGTAATCATTTAATTACGACGCGACGGAAAAATCGTTAATTTGGAATTAGCGAACCCGAGCCGCAGTGAGTGTGATTGCGAGCGCATTCGTATTTCGAATTCGAGTGCGGCAACGCAAGTCGCATCAAGCGTCAAATCATTCGTCACATCAAGCGTCAAATCAAATGTCACTTTGAGTGATGTGATTGATTGATGTGTGATTGATTGATGTTGAAAGTATGTCACTTTATTAAAGTTGATATGACTTAAAGTTGATGTGAATAGTTGATGCAAGTGGTTGGAAAGCATCTTTAGCTTTTTGGCTCCAACATTACTTGATTTTGAATTAAGTAAATGGTAAATCATTTTTATATTTTGGAAAATATAAAAGGAAAATTGATTTTACACTTTTGAAAACAATCACACACTTTCTTCTCTCTCTTTTCTCTCTCAATAGCTCACGCCCAAAACTGCATAAGTGGACTGGTTTTGAACTAGAAAAACGTGAGCAAAGGGAAGCAAGAGTTGGGTTTTCATGGTGAAAATCCAAGTGCTAGCACACTTACGAGACTTGCGAAGGTGGTAGGGAGGTTCACCTATGAGGCGGGACTCATCCGACGGAGTTTGGAGCTTCGAAATGAGACCCGAAACTGCCAAACCAGTGAACACGAACTGCAGCAGTGGGCGCACCTAAACCAGTGGGCACTGAAACCAGTGGGTTTTATGGCTTCGTTCGTCTTCAAATCGACTCAACCGACCGTATGTAATGTAATTCCGTATTCCGCTATCTTCGTTGGTGTATTCGCGCATTATTTCATGTCTTGTTTAATTTGGGACCTAGATAATAACCAACAACTATAAAGATCTAATCCTTAGTTCTGACTAAGAAATTAAGTTATTTTTGCGGCAAGCATAATTGATTAAGCACTAAAGTTATAATCACATGAATATTCCAAATATCATGTTCTACTATTTGCTCAACTCCGGGCTTAGGCTCGAGACGTCACTCTATCAAATAAAGTAACTTCTCGGTCTCCAGGACTATCCTAAGATTTTATTCCCAATCTGAAAATTAAATTCGTTTAAAATATTTTCACCCAGGATTATGTTTTAAACACTAATCTTTCAATTATCTTGATTCTAATAGTCCAACTATTTAATCAACGATTCTAGGTACTATTAAATATAATGACTATTATAGTCTGACTATATAATCAACTATAATTTAATAGGTTAAATTCAATTATATTGATTACTGTAATCCAATTATAAAATCAAATATTAATTGAAATATTTTGAATACAGTCCAACTGTTTAATTTAAAACAACATTAAATATTAGTCCAACTAATATGTTAATTTATTTGACGAAAAATTTGAAATGAGCGCGTATGGCAAGTAACTAAACGAATATTGCAAATTTAATACTTGCCTCCCACTATTTTTTTGCGAGCCTCTAACCATCTGTAGAGTACTCGGGAAACTTTGTTTCCTAGTGGGGTAGAATCCCGTTAAATAACACACAATCTTGACTTTGGCCAACAAATTGCATGATAATTAACTAGGTAGATCTCTAAGATCAATTTGATCCCATCTAATTCCTAGATCCAGTAGGTGGACATCAAAGTCTGAAACATATCTTATATATGCCAATATATCCAATATATTCCCTAAACTTTTTCCTCTGAATCAATTAAGCCTTGCTTTGCACAACAAACTTAATGATCCCAGTTAAGCGGAACCCATTGACTTTGGAAAGCTTCGTAATCGATGTCGATGGACAATAAGTGATCTTGACTTTTGCCAACAAATCACAACTTGGACAGACACCGATATGGAATAAAGCCTTCATGATTCAAACACATCCGCGACGGACAAAGGTCTTGACTTTGGCCAACAAACCAGTGCCAGTCTTTGATCTTGAGTAAGAATCACTCAATGGAAGGAAAAAAAGCTTAATATATTTTGAGGGTTTTTTCGCGTAATTGGCAACCAATTAATTATCTTCATGATTCTAACACATCCGCGACAGACAAAGGTCTTGACTTTGGCCAACAAACCAGTGCCAGTCTTGGATCTTGAGTAAGAATCACTCAATGGAAGGAAAAAAAACTTAATATGTTTTGAGGGTTTTTTCGCGTAATTGGCAACAAATTAATTATCTTTGTTAAGGTATCATCATCATACACCCTTAAACATGCATTCTAAACACATATTAAGCCACGTAAGTAAATATAATAATGATATACGGATGGATACTTAACACATTTTGTTCCTAGAACAAATCTCTCCATTTCCTCTCTCCCGCTAGCACAAATATTACTTCTTACCCAATTACATAACACTTCTAAAGAAACCTCATTTACATTGAGGGGAATAGGTGAAATCAATTCATGTCCAACATTATTGAATCAAAAAATCAATTCATTTTCCATGCTTTTGGTCACGACAATTTAGGGTTTTTAGTCCAATTCTGATTTCAATCCAATTGAATCATAAATCAACATTTCCCAAGTATTTCAAACTCATCCAATGATTCAAAAAACAAAATTACCATGACATAGGGTAAGCTCAAACTTTCGGCCAAGCCATAATTTTGCTGAAAATTTGATCCAATCCAATTTTCACAAAATTGATCACAAATAACTCCAAGTCATTCATATACAAGCATGCTCAAATAAGTAATTTCACTCAAACATGCTCAAATCCAATTTACCCAATTTTACCCTAATTTCAATTTCATGCTCAAAATGGCTCAAGATACCATTGTTGGGTTTCTAGGTTAGTCCCAAGATCGATTTCAAGCAATGAAACATGTGTGAATACTCATAAAATAATGGCGGAATCATACTTACAATGATCGGATTTGCGATGCGTTGAACACAAAACTTTTGGCTCCTCATTGGAAGCTATCGGCAATGGTGGTCTTTGTGTTCCTTGTGATTTTCGGTCAACTCCATGGATGGATCTCCAAGCTCCAAGCTTTGTGTTGTGATTCCATGCTCATGGGTTTGTTTCCCTATCACCTTGGATGACTCTTCATGTGCTAGCATTGGTAAGATTTGCCACAAATCTTCCTAGTTTCTTCTTCTTGTTCACGGTTTTGTGAATAAAAATGAGAGAGGAAGAAGTTTGGCCCTTGGACGATTGTGGGAGAGAGAGAGAGGAGGAAATTTGTTTGATCATACATCGTGGCAATGTAATGATCGAATAAATCACATCAGATGATAACATTGCACATCTGCTGACGAAAGATGTTTCTCAGCAGAAGTTTGAGCGACCCGTACAAAGTTAAGGTGTAGGACACTTGAGTGATTGGCTATTGGCCAAGTGGGAGATTGTTGGACAATTATGACCCATAGCATCACTATTTGTATATAACATGTTGTTGTTGTACAAATTAACTATGTGACGAAGGAAATTGCTCTTTTATCATTTGTAATTGGATTACCTGGATATATAAATGATAAAAGTCCATATGATTAGTACCGAATTAATAAGATATGAGACAATATTAATCCACAAAGGTTTAATCCTTAAATATCCATAGTCGTAGTATTATCGAGACTGGACATCGATAATGCAGAATAAGCTAGTATTACACCTGTGCGTGTTATGGAATTATAATGACATAGTTCTCATATATTTGGGTATTGGATACTCATGCAAGTGTAATATGAGGTTCTGTTTACCGATTGTATGGAAACAGCTTCGCTCTGGATAGACCCCTCAGAATCCCATTGGTAGTATGACTATGTGTCTATGGGAATCCGAATCAGGGTAGGTGTATTTGGTCTTAACTTGAGACTTTCATCGCTAATACTTGTGACAATCAGTATACTTTGGTTTTGGTCATCCGGGGCTTTAACAGGTTATGTGTACGCCTCTTCTGGGTATACTGAGAATCGTAGTGTATTGGATGTGATGTCAAGATAGAAGTATCACTTCAGTTATATGGAGATGATGATCACGCTGGATACGGAAGTGGTACTCTTGTATGCTGCAGCTATCGGGATAATATGACAAGGTCATGATTATCCGATTATAGAGACTAGTTACCATAGATCTGATATATGCTTCGTACGTGGCATACATAATTCCAGCCCCAGGCCTAGCATGTGACATTTGATACTGGATCGTAATACATAATACTACGTATACTACGCCTGACAAAGATTACATATTCCTTTAAAGAATATTTCTGGAGAATTGGGTAGGCACGTTGATTTGCTAGAAGCCAACCATGTCTTGTAAATCGGTAAGAATGTGGTACCGGGTACGCACGTGTTCGGATAGTTCGATAACCGTATTTACTGCCAATATATCCAGGGATCTCTTGGGTCGCCTCCCAAAGATTCACCGATGACATTTGACTCGAACAAAATTAATCTGGGATTAATTAACAGAGAAAGAATTTATTTGGGATTAAATTCATCGAGAAGATAGAACGCGGTTAATTTGGAATTAATCGGCAAAATAAATTAATAGTTAAATTTGATTTTACTATTTAATTTATTTAATTGGGCTAAAATAATATATTAGATTATTAATGAAATTGGATTTCAATGTGGAATTAAAATTGGATTTTAATTCGTGCGAACAAATTAATTTGGAATTAATTCGTAAGCGACTTTCGTAATAATTTTACGAGGCATTATTATTTAATTAAATTGGATATAATTACGTCGCGACGGAAAATTCGTTTAATCTGATTAAACGAAACCGAGCCCGAAATTTGTTGAGCAAGCCCACTTGAATTTTGAATTTAAAGTGGGGCCCACCAACTTACATCAACATGTCACTTGAGAGATGGAAGTGGTTGGAAGCTTTTAAAGGTTCTTGTCAAACACACTTTAGCTTTTTTTTTTTTTGGAAAAAGTATATACAACTTTTTGGATTTATTTTTGGTAATTGATTTTAGAAATCAAAATGCAAAAACACTATTTGTTGGACAGTTATGACCCATAGCGTCACTATTGTACAGATCATGGTGTTGTAGTATAAATTAACTATGTGACAAAGGAAATTGCTCTTTTATCATTTGTGATTAGATCACCAAGATGTATAAATGATAGAAGGTCTATATGATTAGTTCTGGATTGATAAGATATGAGACAATATCAATCCACGAAGGTTTAATCATTAAATATCCCTAGTCAGAGTATTACCGAGATTGGACATCGATAATGCGAAAAAGACTAGTATTATACTTGTGCGCGTTGTGAGGGCATAACGTCATAATTATCATATATTTGGGTATAGGATACTCATGCAAGTGTAATATGAGGTTGTGTTTACCGATGGTACGGAAACATATTCGCTCTGGATGTCTCGGAATTCCATTGGTAGTATGACTATGTGTCTATGGAAGTCCGAATCAGGGTAGGTGTATTTGGTCTTAACCTGAGACTTGCACCGCTAATACTTGCGAAAATCAATATACTTTAGTTTTGGTCGTCCAGGGCTTTAACAGGTTCTGTGTACGCCTCTTCTGGGTATATTGAGAATCGTAGTGTATTGGGTGTGATGTCAAGATGGAAGTATCACTCCAGTAATAGTAGAGATGATGATCACGTAGGATACGGAACTGGTTCTCTTATATGCTACAGCTATCAGGATATTATGACTAGGTCATGTTTATCCGATTAAAGATACTAGTTACCAGAGATCCGATATGTGCTTCGTACGGGGCAGACACAATTCCAGCCACAGGCCTAACATGTGACATCCGATACTGGATCGTAATACGCAATACTATGTATACTACGCCTGATATAGATCACATATTCCTGTAAGGATATTTTTGGAGAATTGGGTAGGCATGGAGTTTTGCTAGAAGCCAACCTTGTCTTGTAAATTGGTAAGAATTTAGTACTAGGTACTTACGTGTTCGGATAGTCCGACGATCGGATTTACTGCCAACATATCCGGGGATCTCATGGGTCGCTTCCCGAAGATTCACCGATGACGTATGACTCGCACTTTATTAATCTGAGATTAATTAGATGAGAGATAAAAATTAATCTGGGATTAATTACAGAGATATTTTATCTGGGATAAATATTAATTAAAGAGAGAAAATGATTAATTTGGAATTAATCGATAAAATAATATATTCGATATATTATACGAAATTGGATTTCGACGCAGAATTAAAATTTAGAATTTAATTCGGGCGAATGAGTTAATTTAGAATTAATTCATTAGCGAAGTTATTTAATTAAATTAGATTTAATTACGTCGCAACGGAAAATTCGTTAATTTGAAATTAGCGAACCTGAGCCCGGGAGTGTTTGCGGGCACACTCGCATTGCGAATTAAAGTGTGGCCCACAAGTCACATCAAGCGTCAAATCACTAATCAATCGATTGATGTGATGTCTAGTCACTTTGAATGATGTGACAATTTGTCACTTGATTGATTGATGGTAGTGGTTGTTGGCATTATTGCCATTTTGACTTTTTGAAAGCAAAATTATGTATTTGATTTTAGAAAATCAATTACCAATTTAGAACAACCAACACACTTCTCTCTTTCTTCTTCTCTCCTCTCACGCCAAAAGGGGCTATTTTCTTCTTCTGTTTTTTGCCCACTGCCGAGAACAAAGGAGAAGCAATATGGTGATTTTTAGGGCAAAAATTATCAAGTGCTAGCACACATTTGGGGTCTTCCGAAGGTGATAGGGAACCGCACCCATGAGCATGGAATCATCATTGAAAGCTTGGAGCTTGGAGCATCAATGGAGGACCATGGCCGAAAATCTTGGAGAGCACAAAAGCCCACTGCCGAGAGCTTCAAGGGAGCTTCAAAGAGTTTTTTTTTCGTCGTATCGCTCAACCGATCATTGTAAGTATTCCACAACTTCTTTGAGTATTCGCACATGATGTTTATTGCTTAAAATGATCCTTGGGACCTTAGAGAAACCCCACAATGGTATCAGAGCCTAATTGAGCATGAAACTTATTTAGGGTTAAAATTGGGTAAATTGTATTTGAGCATGATTTGATAAAATTATTTGATTGAGTATGCTTAAATGATGTTTAATTGAAGTTGTATTGGATCAATTTCATGAAAAGTTGATTGGATCAATTTTTGCCCAAATTTTAGGCTTGGCTGAAAATGGAAATGCCCTAAATGTCATGGTGTTTTTTGTTTCTTTGATCATTGGATGACTTGAAACAATTGGGTAATGTTGATTTAAGATTGAATTGGATTGAATTTGAAATTGGACTAAATTTCCTAAAATGCCGAGACAAAGAAAGCATGGAAAATGATTGATTTTTGATTAAAATATGTTGGACATGTTTTGATGTTAATGAGCATAATTAATTGTACAAATTTATGTTTTGGAAATTTTAATTTGGGTAATTAATTATGGCATACACTTTGGTTAATTAAGTTATAAAATTTGGAATTTGGTAATTTAATTAATTGGGCCTATTTTGGAAATTGGGCTTGAAAAGTTGTAATTGGGCTTAATGGGCTTGGTTGTACCAAGATTGGTTTAGGCTAAATTGGTTGGATCCAATTGGGACCAAAACCATATCCATAAAATCCATTATGACTTCATGGACCTTTAATATTAATTGGGCCTAATGGGCCTAAATTGGTTTCTTGGCAAATAAGGGTGATTCCTTAAATGGGCTTGGTATTTGGGTTTGACCCATATTGACCAAAAGTCCATGCCTTAAGAAATTAATTAAAAGCCCATTGGACTTTAAATTAAATTGACATTGGATGTTAATCGGCTTTGAGACCCGTAACGATTAGATTTGGAATCTAAGTCGTAAAGGTTCGTTAATAAAGTGTAATATTTATTTGGAATTAAATAAATGAATTAGTATTAAATGCAAATAAATTGGATTTAATTTGTAGTTTAATTTAATTCAAGAATTCATACTTTGAGTACTTATTCGCAAAACGAGTTTGACTCGCGCAAAATCAAATCGTTGTTTGAACATTGGATGGTCATTAATAATCAGATTAATTAATTGGATTAGATTGATTGATAACATGCTTGTGTGAATACATGGTTGATGTATGAATAATGTATATCGGATGGATATTAGATGGGTGGGGCAATTTTGAAATTGTTGTAATAAATTAGAATTTAATATTGGACTGCGTGCCAGCCTATTACCAGCCTATTACCTCCTTAATCTTTGTATTTCTCTTCTCACTTATTCCCCTCAATGTAAATGAGGTTTCTTTAGAAGTGTTATGTAATGGGGTAGAAGTAATACTTGTGCTAGCGGGAGAGAGGAAATGGAGAGATTTGTTCTAGGAATAATGTGTTAAGTATCCATCCGCATATCATTATTATTTTAATTATACGCGCCTTATTATGTGTTTAGAATGCATGCTTGAGGGTATATGATGATGAGACCTTAACAAAGATAATTAATTGGTTTCCAATTACATACGAAAAACCCTCACTTAATATTAAGCGTTTTTCCTTCCATTGAGTGATTCTTACTCAAGATCCAAGACTGACATTGGTTTGTTGGCCAAAGTCAAGACCTTTGTCCGTCAATGATGTGTTTGAATCATGAAGGTTTTGTTCCATATTGGTTTCTTGTCGAAGTTGTGATTTGTTGGCCAAAGTCAAGATCACTTCTTGTCTATTGACATTGATTACGAAGCTTTCTAAGGTCAATGGGTTCCACTTAACTGGGATCACTAAGTTTGTTGTGCCAAAGCCAAGGCTTAGTTGTTTGAGAGGAAAAAGGTTAGGCAATATATTGGATATATTGGCATATATAAGATATATGTTTCGGACTTGGATGTCCACCTACTGGATCTAGGAATTGGATGGGATCCAATTGATCTTAGAGATCTACCTAGTTAATTGTCATACAATTTGTTGGCCAAAGTCAAGATTGTGTGTTATTTAACGGGATCCTAGCCCACTAGGAAACAAGGTTTCCCGAGTACTCAACAGAGGGTTAGAGGCTCGCCGAAAAATAGTGGAAGGCAAGTATTAAATTTGCAATAATCGTTTAGTTACTTGCCATACGCGCTCATTCAAATTATTCGTCAAAATAAATTATTTATTAGTTGGACTAATATTTAATCGTTGTTTTAAATTAAAACAGTTGGACTGTATTCAAACTATTTCATTTATAGTTGGTTATATAATTGGATTATAGTAATCAATATATTTGAATTAACAAATTGAATTATAGTTGATTTTATAATTGGATTATAGTAATCAATATAATTGAATTTAACCTATTAAATTATAGTTGATTATATAGTTGGACTATAGTAATCATTATAATAAATAGTACCTAAAATCGTTGATTCGATAGTTGGACTATTGGAATCAAGATAAATTGAAAGATTAGCGTTTAAAACATAATCCTGGGTGAAAATGTATTTAAACGACTTTAATTTTCAAATTGGGAATAAAACTTCAGGATAGTCCTGAAAACTAAGAAGTTACTTTATTTGATAAAAATAACATCTTAGGCATAGCCTGGAGTTAAGAAAATTATAGAACATGATATTTGGAATATTCATGTGATGATAACTTTAATGCTTAATCCAATAAGCTTGCTAAATAGACTCCTTAATTTCTTATTCAGAACGAAAGATTAGATCCTTATAGTATGATATTGAAATTGAAGGATCTTCATAGATCTATCCTTAGATCGTAAAAGTACTAAATTGTAATAGATAAACTCCTGGAGAGTTAATGGCTATTCTCAAAGAGACAAAGACAAAAGTTTACAATAAGGCAAGAAGCGCAAGGCGCATCTCACTTCGACATTCCAAAAGGCCAAGGCTTGGCCAAAGGCTTCTGGGGTGTGGAAAAGGGGCAAAGGCAAAATCATTATAATCTTCTGGGAAGACAAAGGACATATCCCAAAATGTCTGCCTAAACTGTGGCAAACCGGGTCACTGAAGCGTGACTGCCGTATGGACAAGGCAGACTTGAAGGAATTGAAGACGAGCAAGGCTCCGACATCAAATATGTTTTTTATAAACATGTTCGCTACTAGTATTAAAATTGGATTTTAGATACTGGATGTGGTACATAAATATGTACTGATATGCAGAATCTGCTGATTAAGTAGGATACTGAATTCAGATGAGATAATCTACGAATCGGAAACGGGACGAGAGTCGTTGTTTTGACCGTAGAGACCTAAGTTTAGGAACTACCCTTTGGTTTGTACTTAAATTAGGAAACTGTTAAAATGTAACTAGTTTGACTAGATACATTATCTCTATATCAGGGTTTAACCCGTTGCAGGTATACCTTTATATTCTAGAACACTAAAATGTTTTATTTTATAAAGATGATATTGAGATAAACACATTAGATGTGAATAACAGTATTTATATTTTGAATATAAATAAATCTCAAACATATTACATGACAAACAAATAGCTCAAACTGAGTAAATCAGTTGAGACTTATAAGTGGCATTGTTGTCTGGGACACAATTAAACAAGACTCGTATATCCACACTTTTGAAGAGTGGATACTAGGACAGATTTGATTATATTCAAATGATGTCTACGAATCCAGTTTATTGGGCAAAATGCATAAAACACCTTTACTTGGTAAAAGTGTAAGTGCCACCAATCTGTTAGCCCTTATTCATAGTGAAGTAAGTGGGCCCATATCTAGCTAGGCTAGATATGGATATGAATGTTTCGTGACCTTTACGGATGTGGCATCGCGTTATGGTTATGTGTTTCTTTTAAAACACAAATCGGAAACTTTTAGAGTTTCGACACGAAATAAACAAACAGATCGGCTAAAGTATTAAACCGTCACGGTTAGACCATGATAAAAATACTTAAGCAATAATTTTCTCATATACTTGAAAGAGTAAAGTATTCTTTCAATAAGTACTCCTCCCGGAACACGTCATTTTGATGGTGTGTCCTAACGGAGAGAACCGAATTTGTTGGACATGATAAGGTTAATCATGAGTCACTCTGAGCTACCATTTCCTTCAACGGATATGCATAAACAGTGCAGCATTTATTTTCAATAAGGTTCCATAAAAATATGTTTGATAGACTTCATATTAGATATGAACAGGAAAGAAACTGGGTTTTCTCATTCCTGAAGATTTGGGAATGCTAGGCATATGTTTGGATGATACAAACTAGAACCCAAATCGGATAAGTTCCATTTGTAGGTTATCCTAGGGAAACCAAAATATAGTACTTATGCACCTCACTGGAGAACAATGTAATTGTTGCTCACCATGCGGTTTTCCTAAGAGGAATACCTATATCCAGTGGTAAGTGGGAGGAAAGTAAAACTCGATGAAAATCGGAATAATACTGTTCCAGGCACCGATTCCTTAATGGAACACAAATAGTTCATCAAGGATGAAACTATACCAATAATCTTCAAATACACAAGAACCACGTAATTCGGAGAGAGTCATAAAACAACCTGGGGTATGGGTTTCTGATCTCACCTCATAAAGATGTCAATTTTATTGAGGAATACAAACTGACTACGTATGAGGAAGTGATACAAGGTATCGACTCCCTATTATGGCAAAGTGCCATGATATCCGAAATGGATTCCATGTATACCAACTATGATTAGACATTAGTTGATTTACCGCAAGGCATTGTGCCTATTGGTACTATATAAGTCTTCAAGGAAGACATACATGGAAGGCAACATACCAACGTGCAAAGTTAGGCTTGTAGCGAAAAGGTATCTTTATCAACATTGTGTCGATTACGACGAAACCTTTTACCCGTTGCCATGGTTAAATCCATTTGGATAATACTTGCTATTGCTACATGTTTCATTTATGAAATATGATAGCTGAACGTCAAAATCGCTTTCCTTAATGGAAACCTTTTGGAGGATGTTTACAACATCCTGACGATTTTTTCGTACCTAAACTAGCAAACAAGGTTTGCAGGTTATACGATCCATGAATGGATTGAAGCAAGCATAGCGTTCTTGGAATTAACGTTTTGATGTATCATAATGGTGTATGATTTAATTCAAAACGAAAATGATTCTTGTGTATTAAGGAGTAGTGGGAGTGATTATATAAAATAAGGCCACAGTAATGTATGATGAATGATGACATGTCATTTCTTGGAAATGATATTCCCATAAAATACAATCGGTGAAATCTTGGCTTTTATAGAAAATTCTCCGTAGAACTCTTGGGAGAAACAACCTTTATTCTAGGAATAAAGATCTACTAGGATAGATCTAAAAGTTGTTCACACTCTCCGAGAAATCGTACATTGAAATAAATGTACGCGACCTGGTGTCTCATATGTTTTGAGCATATGGATTCACAATCAGGCCAATCCAAGTGATAGTCACTGGATTGAAGTTAAAAACATCCTTTAGTATCTTAGAGAACTAAGGATGCTGTCTTAAACTATGGAGAAGGAGAACTTGAAGGGACTGGGATCACTACTGCAAGTTTCCTAACCGATAATAACGACTATAAGTCATAATAACGGTACTATAAAGTTTGAATAACGGAACAGTGAGCTGGAAATATTCCTAGCAAGATACTATTACCGAATAAACAACTAAAGCGGGTTATTGCTTCAGCTGAGGCAGCAATAGAAGCCTTCTGGATTGATAATAATCCTAATTAGATTAGGAATAGTTCTGTTAGCAGTTGAGCTGGGCTACAACACAGGCTAAAGAATTAATGGTCTCATCAACGATCCAGATAAATACTTCGACTATTCATCTGATTCGTTCGGATCATAAATCGTGGCGATGTGATGATCGAATAAATCGCATCAGATGATAATCAAGCAAATCCGCTGACGAAAGCAATTTCTCAGCAGAAGTTTGAGCGAATCGTACATAGTTTGGGTGTAGGACACTTGAGTGACTGGCTATAGGCCAAGTGGGAGATTGTTGGACGTTATGACCAATAACATCACTATTTGTACAGATCATGGTGTTGTTGTACAAATTAACTATGTGACAAAGGACATTGCTCTTTTATCATTTGTGATTAGATCACAAAGATGTATAAATGATAGAAGGTCCATATGATTAGTTCCAGATTGATAAGATATGAGACAATATCAATCCACGAAGGTTTAATCATTAAATATCCCTAGTCAGAGTATTATCGAGATTGGACATCGATAATGCGAAAAAGACTAGTATTACACTTGTGCGCGTTGTGAGGGCATAACGGCATAGTTCTCATATATTTGGGTATAGGATACTCATGCAAGTGTAATAGGAGGTCGTGTTTACCGATGGTATGGAAACAGCTTCGCTCTGGATAGACCCCTCGAATTCCATTGGTAGTATGACTATGTGTCTATGGAAGTCCGAATCAGGGTAGGTGTATTTGGTCTTAACCTGAGACTTGCACCGCTAATACTTGCGACAATCAATATACTTTAGTTTTGGTCGTCCAGGGCTTTAACATGTTTGTTGTACTCGCCTCTTCTGGGTATATTGAGAATCGTAGTGTATTGGGTGTGATGTCAAGATGGAAGTATCACTCCAGTAATAGTGGAGATGATGATCACGTAGGATACGAAACTGGTTCTCTTATATGTTGCAGCTATCGGGATATTATGACTAGGTCATATTATTCGATTAAAGAGACTAGTTACTAGAGATCTGATATGTGCTTCATACGAGGGAGACAAAATTCCAGCACCAGGCCTAGCATGTGACATCCGATACTGGATCGTAAAACGCAATACTATGTATACTACGCCTGATATAGATCACATATTCTTGTAAGGATATTTCTGGAGAATTGGGTAGGCATGCCGCTTTGTTAGAAGCCAACCTTGTCTTTTTAATTAGTAAAAACGTAGTATTAGGTACTTACGTGTTCGGATAGTCCGACAACCGGATTTACTGCCAACATATCCGGGGATCCATCATGGGTCGCTTCCCCCGAAGATTCACCGATGACGTATGACTCGCACTTTATTAATCTGGGATTAATTAGATGAGAGAGAAAAATTAATCTGGGATTAATTACAGAGATATTTTATCTGGGATAAAATATTAATTAAAGAGAGAAAATAATTAATTTGGTATTAATCGATAAAATAATATATTCGATATATTATATGAAATTGGATTTCGACGCGGAATTAAAATTTAGAATTTAATTCGGGCGAAAGAGTTAATTTAGAATTAATTCGTCAGCGATGTGAATAGTAATTTTTCTAGGCAAAGTTATTTAATTAAATTAGATTTAATTATGTCGCAACGGAAAATTCGTTAATTTGGAATTAGCGAACCTGAGCCCGGGTGTGTTTGCGGGCACACTCGCATTGTGAATTAAAGTGCGGCCCACAAGTCACATCAAGCGTCAAATCACTAATCAATCGATTGATGTGATTTCTAGTCACTTTGAGTGATGTGACAATTTGTCACTTGATTGATTGATGGTAGTGGTTGTTGGCATTATTGCCATTTTGACTTTTTGAAAGCAAAATTATGTATTTGATTTTAGAAAATCAATTACCAATTTAGAACAACCAACACACTTCTCTCATTCTTCTTCTCTCCTCTCACGCCCAAAAGGGCTATTTTCTTCTCTTGTTTTTTGCCCACTGCCGAGAACAAAGGAGAAGCAACATGGTGATTTTTGTGGCAAAAATTATCAAGTGCTAGCACACATTCGAGGTCTTGCGAAGGTGATAGGGAACCGCACCCGTGAGCATGGAATCATCATTGAAAGCTTAGAGGATGGAGCATCAATGAAGGACCATGGCCGAAAATATTGGAGAGCACAAAAGCCCACTACCGAGAGCTTCAAGGGAGCTTCAAAGAGTTTTTGTGTTCGTCGCATCGCTCAACCGATCATTGGAAGTATTTTGAAACTTCTTTGAGTATTCGCACATGATGTTTCTTGCTTAAAATGCTCTTTGGGACCTTAGAGAAACCCAATATATTCATCTCATTCTCTCTTCCATTTGGGCGTGAACTTGGTTCATTCTTCTTGAAATGTTGTTGCAAAGTTTCAACAAGATAGCACTTAAAAGAGTTAAATAAGGTGATATGGAGACTAATCCGAGAGTTTGGAACTCGATCTCAAGCTCTGTAGCTTCCAACACATCCAACAAAGAAGAAAAAGTTTTGAACTCTATCCGATCAATGTGAGTATTCCGCAATTGCCATTGATTAATTCACACACGAATCACTCTTAGACGATCTTGGCATGTTCTAGGAACACTTACAATGACCGAGATAAAGAAAACAAAAACAGAGAGAGAGAGAGAGAGAATATGAGAACCCGAGAAAGAGAAGAGAGAGAGGCCGAGAGAGAAAAGAAGAGAGCAGGGGCAGAGGCAGAAAGAGAGAAGACCGTAGGAAGAAGAAGAAAAGAGGGATTCTGCAATTTGAGCTCTTATTTCATTCAGGGATGTTAGTAAGTAACCTATGCAATGGTTTCCTTGAATTGTTTGTATTTGATTGGTTCAATAATTGGATTGTGGGTATGTTAAAATATTTTAGGGATTTATTAAAATTAGAAATTGGAAGAATTAAGTTATAATTTTCGAATTGAAAAAAAAAAAGAAGAGGGAGATTCGGCAGAACCCTAGAAAATTGGGGAAATTTTGGGGGTTTTTGATTTTATTGGTTTTATAGAAGAATAACTAGTTTTTTGCTTTTATTGAGTTGTTATTTTAGCTAATGTATTAAAATTGTAGATGAGTCTACGTTGTTAGTTCTTGAAAAGGATAGGCTTAGGGCATGATGAATGTGATATTGATAAAATTTCAAGGGAGCAATAAAGATCATGGCTGAATGTGTAATAGTACGAAACTTCAATTTTGACAATTTTGATGATAATTCGAATTATGCGTAAGGTGCATAGGGTGATAATTTATTGTTAAGTTGATAGATTTAACATGTTATGATGAATAACGGAATGGTTGCTTAGTGATGTTTAGTTTACAAATGTGAAGCTTGATAAGTAAGGTTATGTTTCAAAGTTCAATTTGGTATTAGCGTTGAATATTTACATTGAACTTCTGTAGTGATGGAAAAGCAGGAAATGAAAATTAGACTTTGCAAAATTGTGAAGTAAGAATGTTTGGTATAAATTGATAATTCTGGAAAATGGTTAAGTAAGCCTATTGTTGAAGTAGATGTTATTGTGTGACTGTAAGAAATTAATGGGTAATGTAAATGGATGAATAAGTTGAATATGTATATTAAGTTATGCAATTGTTTATGTTAGTTAAGTGGGAATATATGAATATAAGCTATAAATTAATATATTTATTGCATATGCGCGTACCTATATGATATATATATATATATATATACTAGTTTTTGCCTGTGCCTACGGCACAGTGTTACAATTTTTGCCCGTGCCTACGGCACGGTGTTACAGTATTTGGCCCGTGCCTACGACACGATGTTACATAATTAAATGATTTTATTTTAACTTTCTATTTTTTAATTTGAAAATTTTTGACCATTTACATCAATCAATTCACTCTCTTTTCTACAATTACCAATGAAATGATCGGGGCCGTAATTAAGCCACATAAAGAGAGCCGTTGGATACACTCTCTTTCCTCCAACACCATTCTCCTTTATTATATATATATATATATATATATATATATATATATATATATATATATATATATATATATGCACATAAGAAAGCATGGCTAAGGTAAGTGAAAGCATAAGAAAGGAATATGCATATATATATATATATGTGTTATCTTTTTTTTTTTTTTTTTTTTTATAAATTGAGTTGAAGTTAAGAAGATTCTGAAATTGGAAGTATTTTAAAAGAAAAGTTTCAAATGTTTTCTTTTTAAAGAAATATATTTCAGAAAATGTTTCTTACAGTTTTGAGATTTAAGCATGAGTTTTATATTTTCGGGGCATGAGAGAAAAACTTACCTCGGTATGTAACTTGATACAGTTGGAATTGACGGATTCAGAGACATGTGCACATGTAAAGGACTGAGGGGATGACGATACGTAACGCCCCCAGATCCTAGTTCAGGACTAGGGATGACAGATGCCCCGAAATTCTAGTTTCAGAGCTTGGGTGGAAGCATTGATCCGGACCCCTAGTTCTAATTGTGGCTACGTCTAATTGAGTCATTGTCCTAGGCGTAGAGCTCAATGTCCAGTTGAGTCGTAGTCCTGGGCATAGAGTACCATCAGTTTCAGAGATGCCCAATTGAGTCGTTGTTCTGGGCATATAATACCACCAGTTTCACACACCCAGTTGAGTCGTTGTCCTGGGTGTAGAGAGATCACTAGTTTCAGAGACCCGGTTGAGTATTCTCGGATATGTCTAGTTGAGTCGGTTTCCTTGTCCTAGAGCAGTTTCAGTTCTCAGATTTTCAGTACACAGTTTTCGGATCATTAGTACGTAGTTTTCAAAAGTCAGATTTTAGTAAACAGTTTTCAGAAAATAGATTTTAGAAACAGTTTCCAGAAACCAGAGATTTAAAGCCTGTTTTTAGAAAGACAAGTTTTATAAAGAGATTTTCAACAGAGTTTCAGAAAAGGGGTTTTCAGAAAACAGTTTTTTTTTTTTCAGAAAAAGGTTTTCAAAAAGTATTTTATAAAAAGAAGGGCATGTTAAAGTAGAGTATAATTCATAAGTTATGCATATAGACCATATATTCTAGAAATTATTTGAGATGCATATAGCTGATATTAATGCATGATATCATTATTATGTTTATACGTATTTATGAATGATGTCTGTATGAGTTGTATGTTTACATAAGAGGAACTCTTTGTGAATAATAGTGCATGATAATATAATTACATTTATATATGTATATGCATGATTGAAGATTGTGTGATAAATGTTTAATATGAAGAATATTTCATAATTTCGATTCGATGATATTTCAATGAAATAAAAGAAAGATAATTATAATAAATGTCTGAGCTAGATTGACAAAAAGTGTATAGGTAAGTATCAAGATATCAGAGTAGCGCAGCGAAATCGTGATAAGATTTGACTTAGTGAGTAAGGATATAGAACTTGCTGTTTATATTATGAATGTTAAGATGTGAACATGATTTAATATATATATATAATATATAATATATATATATATATATATATATATATATATATATATATATATATGAATAGATAGAAAAAGAATTGGTTATAAGTAACCTGTTTGTTAAGCGAATAAGAACTATAAAACTAATTGAGATTTTGTAGGTATTTGAATGGCTTCATAAACAGCCCAGGTTAATACAGAAACAAGATTCGGACTTTGAGTGTGTATAAGGCTCAAGGTATGAGCATAGTTGCTTACTGAGTCTTATGACTCACTATCCAACAGTGTTTGAGTTTTGCAGGTTGATGACCAGATCGATCGACCAAAGTCTTCAGAGCTTGAGAAGCCGGATAGCAGTGTTGCAGTCAACCAGTCACCAGGTCTTGGGAGTATGAGTATAGTTGTAAAGAGTTCTAGTGTGTATAGGTTAAATTGTAAAAGTTTTTGTATATAGGCATTTTCGGGCATGGAGACCAACTGTATTATGTCCCGATTTCAGCATTTCTTTATCATATTATGTGTTTGGGGCCCTATAGGTTGCATTACATTGCATGTTTTGAGTTGCATAGACATGTCGTTTGGAGGTGTTGGACTTTGATCCAGGTTGCATGATTTTTAGCAGAGAGGTCATGCCGAAATTTCGGCAGAACCAGGGGCTTATATAGAGCAGGATTAGCCTATCTCCTACTGGTAGCATCTCTTGTAGCGGGATGTTACAACATGGGATGCCCAAATTTGGACAACTGTCACCCGGTAAGCCCGAAACTCACCCGATAATACCATTTTTCACCGTTTTCAGTCCGAAATAATTTCTGGAAATTATTCTAATGCCCAATACACATCCAATATATTTAAATAACATATTTTCATCACCAAATTTCAAGAATTTTTAGGTCTAACCAAAGAGCAAAAATTATCATTTTTCATGCTTTAAATCCAATTTTCTCAACATATTACATGAGTGGTCATAATACTTTAGAATGGCAACAAGTCATCAAATGATAAAATTGAACTAATATTACATTAATATACTCAATCTAACTTCACACATGCATCTAGCCTCCAAATCCATCCTCCAAATCAAAAAGCCCCAAAATTTAAGAAAGAAAGAAACCCTAGAATAATTATAGATACTCAAGAATAAAAAATAAATTTCTAAGCTTAAAAATATTAAAGATTACCTCAAAATCTCCTAATTTCCTTAAGCTTTCTTCTTGATTTGATCACTTTCTCTCAAGTTTCTTTCAAGAAATATTTTAGGAGCTTTCTATGGAGAAGAATTCTGACCATGGAGGAGTTATGAAAGAGGAAACATAATTTTTCACTTTATATACTAGGGGGAACCTAACTTGGGGGCAATTTGGTCATTTTGTAATTCATTTAATCAAATTAAAGAATCCAAATTCAATTTGATAACATTATCTTAAATGTAAAAGTCAAACATTTACACTTTAATCATTTCCAAAATTAAATATCAACTTAGATATTTTAGATTTCAATTACTTTAATTATTTAACAATTAAATAATTACTTAAATACAAATATATAAATATATGTATTATATTTACTTTAAATAATCCAAATACATATATTAATGATATATGTCAAATATCTCATTGATAATTAATTAATGTGTATTTAATAAAATCATATATTAAATATAAATAGGCATTAATTAAGAAATAACCGAAATGCCCCTTATGCATGTATTTTTCATTTAACCGTTGAACGATTCAAATTAACTTCTTTAATTCGATGAAGTATTATGAATAATCTATTTTATTCATAATGCGTTGTTCAAGTGCTCAACGAGTACACTTCATATTGTGGGACTCTCTAAGTTTAGGTTTATCCATCACGAAATCAAATTTCGTGTCAATAATTCACTCACTCGTAAATTATGATGACCACGGATAATCTCGCTAAACTATACAAGTCGAGGTCATTGCATACGTATAATCCATCATTCATAGGCTATCATATACCAGCGTATAGATAGAAACGTCGAATCCCTAAGGTATAATATAGTCGACTTTCAAATTTATGATCTCTAAATAACACTCGGAACTCGCTTCTGAAGTATACCACAACCATGGTTTTACTAGATCGCAAATACGTATATGATACATATGCCATGTACACAGGACTGACAGATTGTATCTGATACTCACAGGATATCATGAACATGGGCCCACACCCAACGAACATGCAGGTGTCTGATCTATATAGATCGATGACGTGACTGCCATCAAAGTGTGAAAGATATCTCATATATCCACAATGGTATCGCAAGTCGAATGACCACTATGCTACTCGACTCGAGAAGATTCCTTTTGACGTTGGTGTACCATCTATTAGGAAATCTTCGGTGAGCCATTCACTGTTTACCAAATAAACACCTACACGTCTATACGAGTCTCCAAAGACTCATGGTTCATTGGGATAAATTATCTGACCAAGTCTCGATATACGACATGTACTGGTCTCAGCAGATTTTACTAACCAACTCGTGTTAGTAAATCTTGACCAGGAACTTTATTCGAGAATATACAATTTATAGTCACACTTTCCAATGTCAATTACAAACTACGTTGTAACTGCGCACTACGTTATAAATCCTGGTGTCTTTGTCTAATATATACATATCACTAAATCAGATTTAGTTTCAATCTAATCGTAATTAGATCGAATACATATATAAAAACAAGAGATGTAACCATATATAAGTAATATTATGGAAAAATATATTATTCGTATTCATGAATCGGATATAAATACGATCCGGATTGGCGCTCCGAGAACCAACTCTAAATAAATATATCATACTGCAATCACTAGAGTATGAGTGCATCATATATAGTTTATTGGTCGCATTCAATAGAATGCATATGTGTTGGTACGAGTACAGTCCAATTATATATAAGTAAAAACACATTGTATATCTTTTCAATTATATCAAAAAAATTTTATTCTTATTTGATGAATTGGACTACGAATTTATTTAATATATGCCAGTCATATTGTTATATAATCAAAGAAATACTTAAGGAAGTAAAGTTATAGTCAAAGGCTCATGGTGATGGTGGGGATCCATCATCTACCAGTAATTTCTTCGGAGTGGAGATATTAAAAAATTGATATCAGAGCATGGTCGATGGGTCACTGACTGTAGTGGGATAGTGTCTTGTATATGCGTATGCTCGGGGTACCCATATATAAGAAGATACTTCTCCAGTATTCTCATTCCTCGATTATGTATGATTCCATAGAACATTTCATAAATTTAACTCACACAATTTATCATCCTCATCATAAATAAGATATCATGCCACCTAGAGATATAACCATATATTTCGTATCTTGCTGGGTAATGATTAATCGATAACATTTGTTGCAAATATTTTATTCCAACATCTTTTTTGCGATGTTTCATATTCTTGTTGCGATATTGGTTAGGATTTCAAAAGCAAATTTGGAAAAAAATAAGAACAAACACAAAATCGACAAAAGATTTACGTGGTTCGGCGGAATGGATCCAACCTACGTCTACGGGAAAAAAAGTAGAGTACTGGTTTTATAACTGAACCGAGCTCGACCGACCTCTTTTCAAGGGTGATCGCATGGTACCGAGCTATTTGTTAGTGTTTTCTTACAAGTAGTTCTTGAGTGAAATTTTGATAACCCTTACAAATGTGTTTACCCTCCCTATATATACTAAGAAAAAAAATAACAATATTCCCTTATCTCTATGACGTCAGCCACGGAGATTTCCTGCCGATTGATGGGCTCTCTTCCCAAACTGCCTCGTCGAAAGTAAGCCTGCCATCTGACTCTTCATTAAATCACTCTGTTTTGGGCACTGCCACACTCAACAATTATGAAGACAACCTGTAAAGATCTTTCACGCGGTGGTATATGTTAGGGGGGGAATGTCTAAACGGTCCCGGTTACACATCGGGCTTTATGAGGATGGCAAAATATTGTGCCGAACTAATCCAACTGCTTCCGACCTGACCCATAATATCTGAGCTCATTCTTCTGATCCGGGAGGAATGATGAGAGACTGAACCAAGCTACCGGTTATAGTGGTCAGGGTCGGCTCTGATGTTATCGGTCTCTGATATTTACACCATACTGAATACTATGCTTGGTCAAAGAACAGTCAATATTCTCAGACTATGCATATTTCCAAAAGAAGAACTTCACTCTCTGCCCTTGCCGACCTGTTCAAAATACTTGGTCACAAAAACCACCATTAACATCTTGAATAATCCTCCTCCAACCATGAATTTGTTTGGTTATGGGGCCAAAAGAAAATTTTGCAGAAAATAAGAACAAACACAAAATCGATAAAGGATTTGTGTGGTTCGGCAGAATGATCCACCTACATCCACAGGAACAAAGTAGAGTACTGATTTTATAACTGAACCGATCTCGGCCGACCTCTTTTCAAGGGTGGTCGTGTGGTACCGAGCTGTTTGCTTAGCGTTTTCTTACAAGTAGTTCTTGAGTGAAATTTTGCTAACCTTTACTAATGTGTTTACCCTCCCTTTATACTAAGAAAAAAAAACAACACTATTCCCTTATCTCTATTACGTCAGCCACGTGGATTTCTTACCGATTGATGGGGTCTCTGCCCCAACTGCCTCACCGAAAGTAAGCCTGCCATCTGACTCTTCATTAAATCACTATGATTTGGGCACTACCACACTAAACAATTATGAAGACTGTTAGGGTTAGTGCTCGGAGTGTCAATCCGGATCGTATTTATGTCCAATTCATAAATACGAGAAATTCTATTTTCCATAATATTACTAATTTAATGGTAGCACCCTTGTCTTTTATACACTTATTTGATCTAATTACGATTAGATATCAGATTATGATTAGATCGAAACTAAATCAGGTTTAGTGATACGTGTATATTAGACAAAGACCCTAGGATTTACAATGTAATGCACAGTTACAACATAGTTTGTAATTGACATTGGGAAACATGCTATAAGATGTATGTCCTTAAATAAAGTTCCTGGTCAAGATTTACTGACACGGGTCGGTTAGTAAAATTCGTAGAGACTAGTACATGTCGTATATCGTGACTTAATCTGATGGTTTATCCTTGTGAACAATGAGTCTCGGGAGACTCGTATAGACATGTAGTGTTTATTTGATAAGACACTGAATGACTCACTAGAGATTTCCTAATAGATGGTACACCAACGTCAATAAGAATCTTCTCGAGTTGAGCGAGCATAGTGGTCTTTCGACTTGAGATACCACAATCGGATATATGAGTTATCCTCCACACTTTGATGGCAGTCACGTCACCGATCTATTTAGATCAGACCTCCGCCTGTTCATTGGGTGTGGACTGATGTTGATGATATCCAGTGCGTATCAAGAGAGGTTCCATCAGTCTTGTGTACATGGTATAGACATTCGCACGTGTTTATGATCTAGTAAATCCATGGACGTGGTATAACTTCGGAAATCAGTTCCGAGTTATTTAGAGATCATAAATTGAAAGTCGACTATATTATACCGAACGGGTTTGAGATTTTCATCTATACCCCAGGTATAATATGGATTGCCTGTGACGGAGGGATTATACGTATGCAATGACCTCATCTTGCATAGTTTAACGAGATTATCCATGGTCATCATAATCCATGAGTGGGTGAATTATGGACACAAAATTGGATTTCGTGACGGATAAACATAAACTTAGAGAGTCCCACAATATGAAGTGTACTCGTTGAGCACTTGGACAACGCGATATGAATAATACGGATATTCATAATACTTTATCGGATTAAGTGAGTTAATTCGAATCGTTTAATCGGTTAAACGATAACACGTGCATTTATGTATTTTGGTCATTTAATAATTATTGTGTATTTGTATTTGATAAATAATACAATTAGATACACATTAATTATTCGTCAAATGAGATTTTGACACATGCCATAAATATATGTATTTGTTATTTATTGTAAATAAAAATACATATATAATAATAATAATAATAATAATTATATTAATTTATTATTTGGATATTTAATTGTTAAATATTTGAATAATTAATTAATTAATTTTTTCCATAAATGTTATGAAATTTGTTTAATTATTATTGGACCATATGGCATAATTTATATATAATTTATGTGTGCTAATTTGATTGGTTATCCTAAAGTTAATTAATTCATTTAATTTGATTAAAATGAGAAATGACCAAATTGCCCTTATTACTATGCCAAAGTCGATCATCTTCCTATTTATTTAGAAAATTGTTTTCTTTCTCATTTTATCATCTACATTGCCGTGAGCTTCACCTTAAAAATAGGTTTCAAATATGTTTGATGAATTCATGAAGAAATAAAGGAAAAATTCAAGAAAAAGGCTTGGAAATCAAGAGATTAAAAGGTAATCTTCTATAACCCATGCTTAGAAATTAGTTTCATGTTTTCTTGAATTATTAGAATAGTTCTAGGGTTCCTTTAAATCTGAAAATTTGGGGCTTTTGGTTGTGGATGATGAATTGGAAGCTAATGAAGCATGTGTGAAGTATTTTGGATGAAATTAGTGTAATTAGTGTCCAATTTTATCATTTGATGATTTGTTTCCATTATAGAGTGTTATGAACACTCTTTTAATGCCTCTAATTATTTTGGGTTATTCATATGTGGTGACTTGAATTGGTGTTGAGATTAATTTGATTAATGTTGAAAATTTGGATTTAAAGCATGAAAATTGGCATTTTAGTTTCTGGATCAGATTCTGCAAAACTAGAAATTTTGTGATGAATTTGATGTCATATGAATGTAATGGATGTGTTTTGGGATTTGGAACAATTTCCGGAAATTGTTTCCGATTTGAAATAAGTGAAAACAGCCAAAAACGGTGTTACCGGGTGACTTTTGAGTCAACCGGGTGACGGCTGCCCAAACAGTGAATCTGGCACTTTTCGGGCAGCCCATGAACTGCCTTGACACTATTAGGGCTGACCTGGGTTGTCCCCATAAGTTTCGAGTGGTCGGTTCGGTCAAAAACACATTTTGCGTCATTTTACGGAAAAAAAAACGGTTTTCGTAAAATTTTCGCAACGTTTCAACCTTATTTATGTTGATATCATATTAAATAAATAGGTTTAGGTGAAATATGAATAAATATTCATATTAGATATTGAATAATTTATTCGGTAATTTGAAAAGTTTTAAATTACGATTTCGCCCGAACAGCGCTTCCGCCGCGCCCTTCGCCCAAAACCCAACAAAATTTGTATCAGAGCAATTCTAATGCTTCATCGATTATATTATTCATGCTTGATATTTGATATATAATCCAATTTCAATGTTCGTATGCTTGGAATCTATATTTGTTCTTTACTTTTCGATTCTATACTAACGGAAATGTAACTGAAATTTAATAGTTTAATTGTTTTATGTTTTCTAAGTAGAATTGAAATATTTAGAATGTGATTTAGATTAAAATTCTGCATTTGATGTAGATTATAGCTTCAGAGGAAAATCCTGTTTAAATAAGGATGTAAAGTGACGTGTATTGGATACATATTTCTTGGTCCGTCTTGTCAGTACATTTATGGGTATCTTCTTATCCGAGATCGTGCCAAAACTGTGAGGGTGTAGGTATGGGATTTTATTCATGGGATATAATGATTACTAGACAAATTCAGTGAAGTGGAAATCCTGAATGTGCCAAAGTTGTCAGGACTACATCGGTAGCTTGGTTTGTCATGACAGTGAAGCCTTGTTACTGTTGGAGTTCTACGGTCCCAAGGATCGAATCAAAAGCATAAAAATTGTGTGAATATAATCGAGAAAGTCGCGGAATACTCACATAGATCGTTGGTTTGAGCGACACGGGAGGCAACAAAAATTTCATTTGCCTCTGCAGTTCCGGCCAGTGAGTAGTTGTGTTAGACAGTTATGACCCATAGCGTCACTATTTTGTAAATGATATTGTATTATTGTACAAAATTAACTATGTAGTAATGAAATTGCCTTTTACCGTTTTGTAATTTATTTACTTTGATATAAATGGTAAGAGTCCCTATGATTAGTTCCGGATTGTGATGATATGAGACGGTATCAATCCATAAAGGTTAATCATTAAATATCCATAGTCGTAGTATTATCGAGATTGGACATCGATAATGCGGAATAGACTAGTACTGCACTTGTGCATGTTGTGAGGGCACAACGGCATAGTTCTCATATATTTAAGTATAGGATACTTATGCAAGTGCGGTAGGAGGTTGTGTTTTACCGATGGTACGGAAAACAGCTTCGCTCTGGATAGACCCCGCGGAATCCCATTGGTAGTATGTCTGCGTGTCTATGGGAGTCCGCTTTAGGGTAGGTGCATATGATCTTAACCTGAGACTTGCATCGCTAGTACTTACGACAATCGGTAAACTTTAGTTTTGGTGGTCCAGGGCTTTAACGGGTTCTGTGTACACCTCTTCTGGATTTATCGAGAATCGTAGTGTATTGGGTGTGATGTCAAGATGGAAGTATCACTTCAGACATATGGAGATGATGATCACGAGGGATACAGAACTAGTACTCTATAATGGTTGCAACCATCGGGATAATATGACTAGGTCAGGATTATCCGATTCAAAGAGACTGGTTGCTTGATGTCCGATATGTGTATCGTACGGGGCAGACACATCTCCAGCCCCAGGCCTTACATGTGATCATCCGATACTGGTTCGATATACACTATACTACGGTATACTACGCCTGTTATAGATCTTATATTCCAATAAGAATATTCTGGAGAATTGGGTAGGCATGGCGTTTTGCTAGAGGCTAACCTTGTCTTGTAAATCGGTAAAAACGTAGTACTTGGTACGTACGTATTCAATAATCTGACGGCCGTATTTACTGCCAACATATCCAGAGATCTCTTGGGTCGCTTCCCGAAGATTCACCAATGACGTATGATTCAAACTCGATTAATCTTGGATTAATTACGGAGAGACTTTATCTTGGATAAAGTACTATACATAGAGAGAGAACGATTAATTTGGAATTAATCGTAAAATTATTATATTCGATATAATAATCGAAATTCGATTTCGACGCGAAATTAAAATTAGATTTTAATTCGGGCAAACGAGTTAATTTAGAATTAATTCGTTAGCGACGTAAATAATAATTTCGCTAGGCGCAATTATTTATTTAAATTCGATTTAATTAACGTCGCGACGTAAGTTTGGTATTTCGGAAATATCGAACCCGAACGCGTGAGTGCACGTGGGCCCACTTTCATTTGGAAACGTGTGGGGCCCACATGACACATGTCATATTATGCATTATTTAATTCTAATGCATTGCATGGAGATAGTGTACAATGCACTCAATGGTTTTGCATGGAAATTGAGTGTTTGACACTCTAAGCCATTGCATGATTTGTGTCATAAGTTTATTATTAATTAATAAATATTATGGCATAAATATAAATTGATTTTTGTAACAAAAATCATTCAACTTTTCTCTCTCACATTGCCGAAACTGCAAGCAGTTTTTGGCTCTCATTTCTTCAATTTTTGTGGCAAGATTTGAAGAAGTTGTGCATTCAAAATCACAACAAAGGCTAGCACCTTCAAGGGATCATACATAGGTGATATGGGAAACTAATCCTTGAGCTTGGAAGGATCAAACTCGACTTGGAGTCCCTCTTTTCTTCTTGGCCGAGAGCTTCACTGCACAAGGGAGGAATTTCGCATCATCTAAGCATCCATTTTCAAGTATTGTGAGTATGATTCCGCCATACTTCAATTATTCATTCATGTATTTATATATTTTGCTTGTTTGTTGATCTTGGGGCTTGGTTATTTTTTTCAACAATGGTATCATTGAGCTTAAAGAGCATGCAAATATATTAGGATGTTATTTGGGGAAAATTGTATGAAGCATGATTTGATGAGTTTGCTTGATTAAATATGCTTAGATGTATGTTATTTAGATTATACATCATCAATTTCATGGAAAATAAATTGGATTAATTTTTCCAACCCAAATGAGGCTTGGCCGAATACATGCAAGCATATGGACTAGATGATTTTTAATTTTAAGACATTAGATGACTTGAAACAATATGGAATGATGATTTGTAACTCGATTGGATTGAAAACGAAATCGGAACCATTTTAATCACCTTGGCCGAATGCTTGATGGAGGATTAGGGACTTGATTTTTTGATTAAATAATGTTGGACATATATTTAAGATAAAAATATGATTAATGGATTAATTTGATATTTTGGGAATATTGATTTAAAGGATTAATCATGATAATACACTTTAATTAATTAAGTTATAAAATTTGGAATTTTAAAATTTGGTTAGTTGGGCTTAATTTTGAATTGGGCCTAAACTATTATATTTGGACATAATGAGCTTGGTTGGGCCAAGTAGATTTGGACCATTTGGATTGGATCCAAAATGGGCCTAAATCACACCATTTAAGCCCAAATGTAATAAATGGGCTTTTATGTTTAATTGGGCCTTATGGGCTTGACATTGATTTTATGGCATATGAGGGTGATTCCTTATTGGGCTTGGTAATTGGGTTTGACCCATACATTGACCAAAACCCAAGCCTAAAGAAATCAATTGAAAGCCCATCGGACTTTAATTAAACGGACATTAGATGTTAGTTGGGCTTTGAGACCCGATTGTATTAGATTTGGAATCTAAGTTATAAAGCACAATAAAAGTGTAAATATTTAATTTAGAATTAAATAATAGGATTAGTATTGAATACGACTTAAATTGGATTTAACGAGTAGTTCGATATAATTCGTGAATTCATACTATAAGTATTTATTCTCAAATTGAGTTGGACTCGCGCAAATGCAAACAATTGTTTGAACATTGTATTGTCACCTAATTAAAGACTAATTAATTGGATTTGATTGGTTGTATAACATGCCTTGAATGAATGAATGTGGATGTGATGTATGAATAGTGTATATCGGATGGATATTAGAAGGGAAGGGTAATTTTAGAAATTATTGTAAATTTAGAATTTATAAATTGGACCTGCGTGTCCAGCCTTTCTCTTATTGTCTCTTTGTATTCTCTTCTCACCTAATTCCCCTCAATGTAAATGAGGTTTCTCTTATTGTATTATGTAATTGGGTAAGAGTAGAATAGTGCTAGCGGGGAGAGGAAAGTGGAGTGATTTGTTCTAGGAACAAGTTGTTGTTCATATCCATCCGTATATCGCTATTACTTTACTTTACGCGCTTTATGATGTTTTAGAAGCATGCTTAAGGGTGTATGATGATGAGACCTAACAAAGATAAATTAATTGGTTGCCAATTACGCGAAAAATCCCTCAAACAATATTAAGCGATTTTCCTTCCGTTGAATGATTCTTTCTCAAGATCCGAAATTGGCATTGGTTGTTGGCCAAAGTCAAGACCTTTGTCAATTGAGGGATGTGTTTGAATCATGAGAGTTTTGTTCCACATCGGTGTCCTGTCCAAGTTGTGATTTGTTGGCCAAAGTCAAGATCACTTCTTGTCCATCGACATTGATTACGAAACTTTCCTCGTCAATGGGTCCCGCTTAACTGGAATCATTAGGTTTGTTGTGCCAAAGCCAAGGCTTAGTTGATTCAGAGGAAATGGTTAGGAAAATGTATTGGATGCATTGACATATGTATATGTTTCGGACTTAGATGTCCACCTACCGGATCTAGGAATTGGATGGGATCCAATTGATCTTCGAGATCTACCTAGTTAAATATCATACAATTTGTTGGCCAAAGTCAAGGTTGTGTGTTATTTAACGGGATCCTAGCCCACTAGGAAATTGGATTTCCCGAGTACTCAACAGAGGGTTAGAGACTTGCAGAAAATAGTGGGAGGCTAGTATTGAATTTGCAATTATCGTTCAGATACTTAGCTTTACGCGCTTACACAACTTATTTCGTCAATATTTACACATTAGTTGGACTAATACAATGTTATTTTTTTTATGTAACAGTTTGACTGTACCCACATATCGTTAACTAGATAATTAGATTATCGTAGTTAAGATGGCAAACAAGGAAATGTCCGTGACATAATCATGGGTGATAATGTGTTCAAGGGCACCAACTTCGCCGACTGGGAAATGAACCTAAGGATAGTCCTTGGGGCGGAGAGGATACTGTATACGATACAAAAACCTCTCGGGCCTAAGCCCACTGAGCCACTTGAGCTGGAGTTATGGAAAACTCACAGTGATGATTGTGACACGGCTCAGTCGATCATGCTTGCTTGACAGCTCAGCGATCATGCTTGCTTCAATGATCAAATTCATCCGCCAAGATAGAGGGACTTGGTCCTTATAATATGATGGCAAGATTGCAAGATCTTCACCGCACTAATAAGCGGATGGCGAGGTACGAGTTAGTGAAGAAAATATTTCGCTCCCGTATGACTGATGGTAGTTCTGTTGAGGTCCATGGGACTCAAATGATAGCCGATATTGATGAATTGGCTAATATGGGTATAGTCTTGGAGGCTGAGCTGTCTATAGATGTACTTCTACAGTCACTACCCGATACTTGGAAACAGATTGTCATCAACTACAAATTGATGAATTCGGATGATACTCTTGGAGAGTTATTATCGATTCTCAAGGAGTCAGAGAAGAGCTTCTGAAAGGCAACAAGCGCGAGGCGCACTTTGCATCAACATCTCAAACGCCGAAAGCTGGGCTCAAGGCAACTGGGGGTGTTAAGAAGAAAAGCATAGAAACAAAGGCAAGGCCAAGTCAACAAAGGCTTCTGGGAAGCCAAGGGACAAGTCTCAAGATGTTTGCCTGAAATGCGGCAAGAAAGGTCACTGGAAGCGTGACTGCCGCATGAACAAGGGACACAAGGAGGACATACAGGCGGGCAAGGCACCGGCCTCAGGTATGTTTGTTATTGAGATAAATATGACTACTTCTAGTCTTAATAAAAATTGGATTTTTGATTCTGGCTGTGGTTCTCATATTTGTACTGATGTGCAGGATCTGCATGATAGCAGGAGACTGGCTTCGGGGGAGGTAGATCTACGAGTTGGAAATGGAACTTCTGTTGCTGTTTTGGCCGTAGGCACTTTTGTTTTGGAACTGCCCTCGGGGCATGTACTTAAACTAAATGACTGTTATTTTGTTCCTAGTTTAACTAGGAATATTATTTCTGTATCTTTGTTAACCCAGTATGGGTACACTTTTGTATTTAAAAACACCAGGTGTTATTTATATAAAGATGATGCAGAAATTTGCACTGCCGATGCAAATAATGGTCTTTATATTTTGAATATAAATAATAAATCTCCAAAACGTAAAATAACAAACAAAAGGCTCAAAATGAGTAATCCAAAGGAAGAAACTTATTGTGTGTTTGTCGTCTGGGACACATCAACAAGACTCGCATATCCACACTTTCGAAGAGTGGGTACTTGGACGGATTTGATCCAAATTCATATGACGTCTGCGAATCTTGTTTATTAGGCAAAATGCCTAAATCACCTTTTAGTGGTAAAGGTGAACGCGCCACTGAACTGTTAGCCCTCGTTCATAGTGACGTTTGTGGGCCCATGTCTAGCCAGGCTAGAGGTGGATATCGATACTTCGTAACCTTTACGGATGATGCATCGCGTTATGGTTATGTGTATCTAATGATGCACAAGTCGGAAACTTTGAGAAATTCAAAGAGTTTCGACACGAAGTTGAAAAACAAACAGGCAAGAGTATTAAGACATTACGGTCGGACCGTGGTGGCGAATACTTAAGTAATGAGTTTCAAGATTACTTGAAAGAATATGGTATTCTTTCACAATGGACTCCTCCTGGAACACCACAATTAAATGGTGTGTCTGAACGGAGAAACCGTACCTTGCTTGACATGGTAAGGTCGATGATGAGTCGCACTGAGCTACCTATATCCTTCTGGGGACATGCATTAGAAAGTGCAATTCTTATTTTGAATAGGGTTCCGTCAAAGTCTGTTGAACAGACTCCGTATGAGATATGGACAGGAAAGAAACCAGGTTTCTCATTCCTGAAGATTTGGGGTTGCTGGGCATACGTCAAACGTTTGGAAGGTACCAAACTTGAACCCAAATCAGATAAATGCCTATTTGTTGGATATCCTAGGGAAACCAAAGGATATTACTTCTATTACCCACAAGAGAACAAAGTATTTGTTGCTCTACATGCGGTTTTCCTTGAGAAGGAATTCCTAAATGCAGTGTTTAGTGGGAGGAAAGTAGAACTCGATGAAAGTCGTAGTGATACTGTTCCTGGCAATGAATCGAGAACGGAACATGAACAGTCCATCCAGGATGAGACTGAACCACAATCTTCAATTACACAAGGACTACGTAGGTCGGAGAGAGTCAGGGTAATACCTGAGAGGTATGGATTCCTGATCTCACCTCATGTAGATATTAATCTTATTGAGGATACTGAACCGGCTACGTATGAGGAAGCGATACAAGGTATCGAATCCACTTTATGGCAAGAGGCCATGAAGGCCGAAATGGATTCCATGTATACCAACCAAGTTTGGACACTAGTTGATGCACCAGAAGGCGTAAAGCCTATTGGATGCAAATGGGTCTTCAAGAAGAAGACCGACATGGATGGCAACGTACAAACGTACAAAGCTAGGCTCGTAGCGAAGGGGTATCGTCAACAACTTGGAGTTGATTATGACGAAACTTTCTCACCCGTTGCCATGATTAAATCCATTCGGATAATGCTTGCGATAGCTGCATATTACGATTACGAAATATGGCAGATGGACGTTAAAACCGCTTTCCTTAACGGAAACCTGTTGGAGGATGTTTATATGCAACAACCTGACGGTTTTATCGCACCAAGACTTGCAAACAAGGTTTGTAAGTTAAATCGGTCCATTTATGGACTGAAGCAAGCATCGAGGTCATGGAACCAACGTTTTGATGAGGTCATAAAAGAATATGATTTCATTCAAAACGTAGATGATCCTTGTGTATATAAGAAGGTTAGTGGGAGTGCACTGACTTTTATTGTCCTTTATGTCGACGATGTATTGCTTATAGGCAATGACATTCCCATGTTAACGTCGGTGAAAGCTTGGCTTTCATTGAAATTCTCCATGAAAGATCTGGGAGAAGCAGCTTTTATTCTAGGAATAAAGATCTACAGGGATAGATCTAGAAGGCTACTTGGACTCTCCCAGAGTACATATATTGATAAAGTGTTGAAGAGATTCAACATGGATCAGTCCAAGAGGGGACTGTTGCCAACATCACATGGCGTCTATCTATCTAGGGACATGTGTCCTAAAACACAAGATGAGAGAGACAACATGAGTCGGACTCCGTTCGCCTCGGCAGTTGGATCGATCATGTATGCCATGATATGTACACGACCTGATGTGTCCTATGCTTTGAGCATGTGTAGTCGATATCAGGCCGATCCAGGAAAGGATCACTGGATGGCGGTTAAGAGTATCCTTAGGTATCTTAAGAGAACTAAGGATGTTTTCTTAATCTATGGAGATGGAGAACTTGAGGTATCTGGGTATACCGATGCAAGTTTCCAAACCGACAGAGACGACTTCAAGTCGCAAACCGGGTACGGTACATATTTGCTTGAATAACGGAGCAGTGAGCTGGAAATCTTCCAAGCAAGATACTGTTGCCGATTCAACAACTGAAGCGGAGTACATTGCAGCAGCTGAAGCAGCAAAGGAAGCGGTTTGGATCCGAAAATTCCTAGTTGGATTAGGAGTAGTTCCATTAGCAGCTGAGCCCGTTTTATTGTATTGTGACAATAGCGGGGCCATAGCGCAGGCTAAGGAACCAAGGTCTCATCAACGATCCAAACATGTTCTTCGACGATTCCATCTGATTCGAGAGATCATACATCTGGCGATCTGTGAAGATCGAAAAGATCGCATCAGAGGACAACATTGCAGATCCGCTGACGAAAATAATTCCTCGGGAAAAGTTTGAGCGACACATACATAGTTCAGGTATTAGATGCTTGAGTGACTGGCTATAGGCCAAGTGGGAGATTGTTAGACAGTTATGACCCATAGCGTCACTATTTTGTAAATGATATTGTATTATTGTACAAAATTAACTATGTAGTAATGAAATTGCCTTTTACCGTTTTGTAATTTATTTACTTTGATATAAATGGTAAGAGTCCCTATGATTAGTTCGGATTGTGATGATATGAGACGGTATCAATCCATAAAGGTTTAATCATTAAATATCCCTAGTCGTAGTATTATCGAGATTGGACATCGATAATGCGGAATAGACTAGTACTGCACTTGTGCATGTTGTGAGGGCACAACGGCATAGTTCTCATATATTTAAGTATAGGATACTTATGCAAGTGCGGTGTAGGAGGTTGTGTTTTACCGATGGTACGGAAAACAGCTTCGCTCTGGATAGACCCCGCGGAATCCCATTGGTAGTATGTCTGCGTGTCTATGGGAGTCCGCTTCAGGGTAGGTGCATATGATCTTAACCTGAGACTTGCATCGCTAGTACTTACGACAATCGGTAAACTTTAGTTTTGGTGGTCCAGGGCTTTAACGGGTTCTGTGTACACCTCTTCTGGATTTATCGAGAATCGTAGTGTATTGGGTGTGATGTCAAGATGGAAGTATCACTTCAGACATATGGAGATGATGATCGCGAGGGATACAAAACTAGTACTCTATAATGGTTGCAACCATCGGGATAATATGACTAGGTCAGGATTATCCGATTCAAAGAGACTGGTTGCTTGATGTCCGATATGTGTATCGTACGGGGCAGACACATCTCCAGCCCCAGGCCTTACATGTGATCATCCGATACTGGTTCGATATACACTATACTACGGTATACTACGCCTGTTATAGATCTTATATTCCAATAAGAATATTTCTGGAGAATTGGGTAGGCATGGCGTTTTGCTAGAGGCTAACCTTGTCTTGTAAATCGGTAAAAACGTAGTACTTGGTACGTACGTATTCAGATAATCTGACGGCCGTATTTACTGCCAACATATCCAGAGATCTCTTGGGTCGCTTCCCGAAGATTCACCAATGACGTATGATTCAAACTCGATTAATCTTGGATTAATTACGGAGAGACTTTATCTTGGATAAAGTACTATACATAGAGAGAGAACGATTAATTTGGAATTAAAATTATTAAATTATTATATCGAATAATAATCGAAATTCGATTTCGACGCGAAATTAAAATTAGATTTTAATTCGGGCAAACGAGTTAATTTAGAATTAATTCGTTAGCGACGTAAATAATAATTTCGCTAGGCGCAATTATTTATTTAAATTCGATTTAATTAACGTCGCGACGTAAGTTCGGTATTTCGGAAATATCGAACCCGAACGCGTGAGTGCACGTGGGCCCACTTTCATTTGGAAACGTGTGGGGCCCACATGACACATGTCATATTATGCATTATTAATTCTAATGCATTGCATGGAGATAGTGTACAATGCACTCAATGGTTTTGCATGGAAATTGAGTGTTTGACACTCTAAGCCATTGCATGATTTGTGTCATAAGTTTATTATTAATTTAATAAATATTATGGCATAAATATAAATTGATTTTTGTAACAAAAATCATTCAACTTTTCTCTCTCACATTGCCGAAACTTGCAAGCAGTTTTTGGCTCTCATTTCTTCAATTTTTGTGGCAAGATTTGAAGAAGTTGTGCATTCAAAATCACAACAAAGGCTAGCACCTTCAAGGGATCATACATAGGTGATATGGGAAACTAATCCTTGAGCTTGGAAGGATCAAACTCGACTTGGAGTCCCTCTTTTCTTCTTGGCCGAGAGCTTCACTGCACAAGGGAGGAATTTCGCATCATCTTAGCATCCATTTTCAAGTATTGTGAGTATGATTCCGCCATACTTCATTAATTCATTCATGTATTTATATATTTTGCTTGTTCTTGTTGATCTTGGGGCTTGGTTATTTTTTTCAACGTTTGCTCATCTCTATTGTTTGTTTCAATCCATCTCGTCAAGCCATGCTTCGTGATTTGATTCCAAGCTCATGGGTGGACTTCCCTATCACATTCGATGTCTCTCAGAGAGTACTAGCTTTGATGATTTGCCTCAAAATCATCACACTCTTGCTTCCCTTAGCACACGGCAGTGAAAAGAATATAAGAGAGAATGGCAGCCCATGGGCGTGTGAGAAGAGATATAAAAGGAGAGAGAGTTGTGTGTGTGTTTAGTTTCAAAAACCTATAAAAAAATCAAGACCAAAAAGTTTGTATATATTTCAAAGTCACAAGTTTTTGAGCCAAAATTGGCAATCAATGCAACAACCACCTCCATCAACATCTATCACTAATCACATCAATCAAGTGCCAAATTGTCACATCACTAAAGTGACATGTGATTTGACGCTTGATGCGACTAGCGATTTGATGCTTGATTTGACTTGCGTGCCGTACTCGAATTCGAAATGCGAATGCGATCGCAAATAATCTCGGGCTCGGGTTCGCTAATTCTAAGTTAACGAATTTTCTGTTGCGACGTAATTAAATCTAATTTAATTAAATATCATGCCTAGCATAATTACTATTCATGTCGCTAACGAATTAATTCTAAATTAATTCATTCGCCCGAATTAAATCTAATTTTAATTCCGCGTCGAAATCCAATTCTTTTTCGTTTAATATAGCGAATATATTAATTTATCGATTAATTCCAATTAATCGTTATCTCTTTTTAATGGATATTTATCCCAGATAAAATATCTCCGTAATTTAATCCCAAATTAATTTTTTCTCTTCTAATAATCCCAAATTAATTAGAGTGCGAGTCAAACGTCATCGGTGAATCTTTGGGAAGCGACCCATGAGATCCCCATCCCCGGATATGTTGGCAGTAAATTCGGTTGTCGGACTATCCGAACACGTAAGTACAAGTACTACGTTTTACCGATTTACAAGACAAGGTTGGCTTCTAGCAAAGCGCCATGCCTACCCAATTCTCCGGAAATATCCTTACAGGAATAAATGATCTATATTAGGCGTAGTATACGTAGTATTGTGTATATCGATCCAGTATCGAATGATCACGTGCTAGGCCTGGGGCTGGAATTTTTTCTACCCCGTACGAAGCACATGTCGGATGTCTGGTAACTAGTCTCTATAATCGGATAAACCTGATCTTGTCATTTTATCCTGATAGCTGTAGCATTTAAGAGAACCAAACCGTATCCTACGTGATACTTCCGTCTTGACATCACACCCAACACACTACGATTCTCAATATACCCAGCATTGGCGTACACAGAACCTGTTAAAGTCCTGGTCGACCGCAACCAAAATATATTGATTGTCGCAAGTATTAGCGGTGCAAGTCTCAGGTTAAGACCAAATACACCTACCCTGATTTCGGACTTCCATAGACACATAGTCATACTACCAATGGAATTTCGAGGGGGTCTATCCAGAGCGAAGCTATTTCCCGTACCATCGGTAAAACACAACCTACTATTACACTTGCATGAGTATCCTATACCCAAATATATGAGAACTATGCCGTTGTGCCCTCACAACGCGCACAAATGTAACACTAGTCTTTTACGCATTTATGGATGTCCAATCTCGATAATGCTCTGACTAGGGATATTTAATGATTTATCCTTCGTGGACTGATACTGTCTCATATCATTCTCAATCCAGGAACGAATCATAGAGACCTTCTATCATTTATATATCTTGGTGATCTAATCACAAATGATAAGAGTGCAATCTCATTTGTCACATAGTTAATTTGTACAACAACACCATGATCTGTACAAATAGTTACGCTATGGGTCATAATTGTCCAACAATCTCCCACTTGGCCTATAGCCAGTCACTCGAGTGTCTTACACCCGAACTATATACGATTGGCTCAAATTGCCGAGGAAAGGCTTTCGTCAGCGGATTTGCATGATTATCGTCTGATGTGATTTATTCGATCATCACAACGCCACGATGTATGATCCGAACGAATAAGATGAATAGTCGAAGTATGTATCTTGATCATTGATGAGACCATTAATTCTTTAGCATGTGCTGACGCCTAGCTCAGCTGCTAACAGAATTATATCTAATCTAATTAGATTTTTTATCGACCCAAATTGCTTCTTTTGCCGCCTCAGCTGCAGCAATAACCCGCATTTGTTGTTTATACGGTAACAGTATCTTACTTGGAAGATTTCCAGCTCACTGTTTCGTTATCCAAACTGTATAGTACAGTTTTGTGACTTGTAATCGTCTTATCGGTTTAGGAAACTTGCTACAGTGATCCCAGTCACTTCAAGTTCTCATTCTCCATAGACTAAGACATCATCCTTAGTTCTCCAAGATACTAACAGATGTTCTTAACATCAATCCAGGGACTATCACTTGGATTGGCCTGTTTGTGAATCCATATGCTCAAAGCGTATGAGACACCAGGTCGCGTATATTTTTCAATGTACGATTTCTCGGAGAGTTTTCTTGAAAGCCAAGCTTTCAACGATTTTATTATGGCAATATCATTTCCAAGAAATGACATATTATCATTATTTCATAGGACAGTATTGTCAGTGCGCTCCCACTAACCTCCTTATATACACAAGAATCATTTCGTTTTGAATTAAATCATAAACCATTATGATTACATCAATATGATAATTCTAAGAACCTAATGCATACTTCAATCCAAACATGGATCGAATAACTCGCAAAACTTGTTTGCTAGTTTTAGTACGACAAAACCGACATGATGTTGTAAACATCCTCCGAAAGGTTTCCTTTTCAGGAAAGCGATTTTGCCATTCAGCTGACATATTTCACTAATGAAACATGGAGCATTAGCAAGCTTATCCAAATGGATTTACCTTGGTAACATGTAAAAGGTTGAATCGTAATCGACACAATGTTGATAACGATACCTTTCCGCTACAAGCCTAGCTTAGTACGTTGGTGTAGGCACTGAATTTTTACACATAAGTCCCTATGATGAGTCTCCAACCTTTTAAGTCACGGAGGTCACGGAAAACGGACATCGGAAGGGGGAATTCAGAATAAACAAGTTCACTGTCTTCGTTGGTGCTGCGTTCGTTACTTCGTTTGAACGTCAGGCAGATTGCGGACGTTCGTGCCACGTTCGAGGAGGCTTTCGAACGGTGTCGGTAATTCTGGTTTTGCTGCTAGCCTCACATCAAGCCCAATTCGCCCAAGCCTTGGCCCACACGCCCAAGCCCACTTAAAACACATATTTAACACATGGTGAAATCAAAACAAATCTAAAAATCACATACCAAATTAAAAAGATATCATACCTAATCTAAACCAATCAAATATAATCATACCAAGTTAAAATCAATCAACCAATATATTATTCCCAAACTTAAATATTGTATGCCTAATCAACATAAACTAAATATTCAACCTTCCCTATCTAGCCAAGATTTGTCCCCCCTCAATCTTTGACTTCCCTTATCCAACACCAAATCAAATCCATTCCTTGTGAAACAAGGTGAAGCCCTAGCCCTTCTCTATATAAACAACCCCTAACCTAGCCATCCCTCCTCTCGAATCTCTCTAGCTCAGACATACAATTCACACAAGAAATATAAAACATCACAAAAATCACTCCCTTCATCCTTACCCTCACATCACCGAAAATCAGCCCCTTTAAACCTCCACACATCACCGAAAATCAGCCCCTTTAAACCTCCACACATCACTGAAAATCACACAAAACACAGCAGCCTAAATCACTCCCGAAACAGTCCCTAAAATCCCTTAAAACAGTAACATAAAAGACACTTACAATCCTTGAAATAACCACATAAAACCACACCAAAAAGAACACACAGAACAGTCCATCAAGAACATCAAAACAGTCCACAAACAGCAAGCAGAGGACACAGAGTAAACGGCAGCAAAACCACAAGGAAACAGCAGCAAAACAGAGGCGGAACAGTAGCTTGAGCGGCCGAACAGCGAAGGAAGAGGCGAACCAGTGAACCAGAAAAGTTACGGAGCTTTACCCCCTTCCGATCTTCGCGAAACGCGAGTCCGAGAGACAGCTTAAAAGGTTAGACCTGAGGGTATCTTTCACACTTATTCTTATTTAATTTCTGGTCATTTATCTTGGTTATATTTTCTATATTTGTGGCATTTGTTGTGTGTATGATGTGTGTTGTGGGTATTGGATGAATGGAAGAGTGTCGTCTCTTGTGGTATATAGGATGGAAACCCAGACGTAAATTCCGTAGCCGAATCCGAATGGACGGTAGTGCGGTCTGTACTTGGGACACAACTCCACGTACCACTTGAGTAAACGACTCCTTCTCTTGTTTTGTGTTGCTTTGGTTTATTTATTTCTCGTCATTTAAATTCTGTATGTTGCTTATTCCCGTATGATATGATCGAGCGCATGGGCTTAGTAAGTGCGATGAAAGGTCCCCTAATTGGAGGAGTTAAAATCCTTCACCACGATGCTCTGCCGCACCGATTGATGTGTGTTCTGTTGAATGCGAGATACGTTCAATCGAGCATACTTAGTTGGATATGATTGTCTTTATGTTTGTATGCATGATGTGATATGACGCACATGGGCTTAGTATTTTGGTCTAAAGGTCCTCTCTTTGAGAGATCAAGAGCCCCCAAAAGGCCACCTTTACGGCAGTACTTCGCCGCGCCCCTTTATTTTGTTATTTATGTATTGCGTCCCATTTCATGCATCAGGTCTGTTCCCGTTCGAACGCGTTTACGAACGCAACTCGAACGCGCATGCATTTTGTCTTATCATGCATCAGGTTTCATTTCCGTTCGAATACGTTATCAAACGCCATACGAACGCGAGCATTCTGTTTCATTTCCGTTCGAACGCGTTATCAAACGCCATACGAACGCGAGTATTCTGTTTCATTTCCGTTCGAACGCGTTATCAAACGCCATACGAACGTGAGCATTCTGTTTCATTTTGTTCGAACGTGTTATCAAACGCCATACGAACGTGAGCATTCTGTTTCATTTCCGTTCGAACGCGTTATCAAACGCCATACGAACGCGAACCTTCTGTTTACCGTTCGAACGCGTTTACGAACGCTACACGAACGCGCACACACTGAACTGAGTCTGTCTTATCATATTCATGCATAATTGCCTCTTGGTTGATCTTTCTTGTGTTATATAGCCAACCGTACTATTTGTATTCCTGCATTTATCCATTCTATGTGTTCTTGGGATTGTATTCAAGCATGATTAGGCTGTTAGCATGTTATTTGGTTAATAGGTTCATGAGATAGTACTCAAGCATGATTAGGTTGTTCTTTGTTTTCCATATCATAGGATTGAAATATGTTCATGAGATTGCCATGTGATGTTGCATGTTGTGATGAACTTGTTGATGTATGCATATGAATTTAGAAGCATGATATTTTTGGAAATAAATGTTATTTAACCCTGGTTAAATTATTACATAAATCCTTTTATTACAAGTGACATAAGTAAGGGACCATTCCGAACCCAACGGTTTGAGGTTTTCCCTTACGAGGGGTAAGTGCGGCCTTAAATCTTTGTCCTGGTTCACACCGGGTGGCGACTCCATGTTATTTCGTACTTCCCAACTAGGCCGCGAGCCTAGAAACGCGTCGCCTAGGTAGCTGTATGTTCCCACGGTCTGGCAACTCCACTGGGGATAGAGAATCGGCCCCGAAATATTGTCTTGTAATGTTTGGATTTATGTTTTAATTGACCGTGTCTATAGTGGATAAAGTGAGGGTTTAATCAAAGGCACTTTAAGGCTAGGTAATGGTTTGGTGTCTTCCTTCACTCACTACCATTCTAGAAGGAAAAGCTGTGAAGGCACCTAGATAGCCATCTACTCGTAGCCTTTTGTGATGGACTAATTTGGAGGACTTGTTGTTTATTCCTGACACCAAGCGATAAGAGCCTAAGAGGCTTGGGTATTTAAGTGAGCCTCGCTCCACCTTCCCTCTGGGGAATCTACAACGGGAAATCCATTTGACAGTCCATCACACACCATAGCTCATTGGCACGTACCTTAGTGTATAAAAAAGGGTGCGCTCACTTGGTTTCTCGAACCCTTGAGTGGGGAGACCTAGTTGTGGGCCATCCTTCGCCGGTGAGAGCCTTTGTCTATACTCTTACTAACCCACCCATAGACCGGGTTGGCTAAAGTAACAATTATTTCCTTGAATATGTGCTTGTGGACCATCCTCATTTGGATGCAGTTGGACTATTGTCAGAAATGCGGGCTTGTTGGGCCATTTAAACTGGGGCAAGTTCGTACCGTATGACTATTAGGCCCAAGGCTTCTGAAATGTTGATGGGCCATTATGTAAAAATTATTATGTTATGTTTGCATTATCTCCCTTCTATGCTTGTGTTTGGGAACATCATCGTTTGGATCCATTTGGACCATTTGTCATGGGATATGGGCTTGTTGGGCCATTTAAACTGGGACATGGATGTATTCCATGACTATTGGGCCAAAGGCGTCTAAGTGTTGGTGGGCCACTTTGTGATTGTGTTCGGAACATTATTATTTGGGTTTAGTCGGGCACTTTGTCATGAGATGTGAACTCATTGGGCCATTTAAATTGGGATGGGTTCACTCCTATGACGATTAGCCCGAAAGATTCTAAAATGATAACGGGCCGATTTGTTTGAGAATTTTAGTTGATTTAGTATGTTATATATGTTACATGCATCTCATGCACCCCATGCATACATACATCATGTTAACCCTTGTGTTCTGAAAGCCATCATAGATTCCGTTGGGTTAGAAAAGAGGGAAGACTCACCAAAATACTGAGAACAGACATGAGTGAATCAGATATTGAGGTATCCCGGATAGATCAGTTGGAGAATGGTTTCGCCAAGATTACCGAACAGTTGCAAGCCTTGACTACTGCCATTACAAATATGGTTGTGCCCCGTGCTGGGGGAAATTCTGAGAATGGGAAGCGCGAGGAGCCTCCGATTGGTTTGGGGATGATATCCCCGCTTTTGATGATGATACGGCAGAGCATGCAACAGAGAGAATGATTGGGTCTCAGGCCGAGTTACAGAAACTCAGGGATCAGGTTGAATCCGTTACCTGCAAGATGAGGGGTAAGAATGAAGATTTGCTAGATTATGAGACAATGACGTTTGAGGAGCAGTTGTCGGCGCAGTTTAAGATGCCGGATTTGGCTAAGTTCAATGGGAACGGAGACCGAGGGTGCATCTCCGTCAATATGTGTCTGTTATGAGTTCAGTTGGCCTGACTCAGTGCCAAGTACAAAAGATGTTCGGGATGTCACTCGAGGGGGCACCCGTAGTATGGTACCATAACCTGGAAAAGCAGGTTAAGGAAGATTGGAGGGAGCTAGCTGATGTTTTCTTAAAACAATATGTCACGGACCTGGAGATTGACTTGTCACTCCGTGACTTAGAAAATATCAAGCAGAAGCCGGAGGAAAATTTCAAGGAATATGTGGACCGCTGGAGGAGCCAGCTTCTGAAGATGCAGACCCGGCCCTCAGAAAAGGACCAGATCAAAATGATCATCAAGGGCACCAAACCCTTTATTTATGGCAAACTAAGGAGAATGACTTCGATGATTACTGATTTTCGACAGCTGAGGGAGACAGTTATAGATATTGAGGAGGAGGAAGCCGAGAACAGAAAGTTTTATGGCCAGAACAGAAGGAATATTGGGGGACATTCAGGGACTATGCCTGCTACTGCTGAGGTCACTGCCATTAAGAATAGACGATTTTCTAACCTTGGTAAGCCTCTTTCAAAGGTATTCGAAAAGGTGAAGGCGCAAGGACTCTTAAAACCTTTGGAACCTAGGCCCATTCCAAATCCTGTGCCACCTCACATGAACTTAAACTTATACTGTCACTTCCACCAAGAAAAAGGCCATGACACCGACAACTGTGCTCGCCTCAGACATGAAATCCAAAACCCCATCGATGCCCATACAATACCCGACCCAGAGAAAGAACAACCCAATACACACAGAAACCCCCTACCAAATTACCACTCCGCCCCACCACATGATAACCTTTTGCTTTCTTGAAACCTTTGTCCTCCGAACCCTCAACCACCAAGCTTCTCATGAGGATAAGGGATAACAATGGTGAAGAACCATGGGCTGAAGAAGAAGGCATGTTGTTTCTCTAGTTTATCTTGCACTTTTAATAAAGACATCGATTTTGTTTACCTGTTCGAACGTTTCCTCAACAATAATAAAGGCGATCATTTCATTTATCTGCCTAAGACTATTACTTTCAAACTTACAACATGAGTGTGTTCAATCTTGATAATGTGATGCTCAGAACGTAGGGAATCCTCAAAAGAAGCAAGCAGAAAAGATAAGTTAGCCATTCAGGAATTGGGAAATGGAGACAGTGGGACTGTTAGACTTGGAAAGAAACGGGTTCCTGGAACAAATCAGTGTAGACAGATGGAAATGGTACTTTCCCTAAGAGAAGAATGGTCATCAATGGAATTGACGGAAGACCTAACCCAACGGGATGGGAAACTCATTCACGTATGCATGCATACACGTAACATATTTTGCATTCCTTTTTGTGTTTTGTGTTTGTTTTGTATTCACAGGTTTTGAAGAAGAAAGAGAGAAAGCGGAAAATGAAAGCCAGTCAGAAGCATCAATATAACATCAGCAGTTTGGGGACGAGTCCCAGGGTTGAGGCCAATATCAGTATCAGTTTGGGGTTGAGGCCCATATCAGTATCGGTCTAGGGGCGAGGCCCACATCAGCATCAGTTTAGGGGGGACCCACATCAGCATCAATTTAGGGGGGACCCACATCTGCATAAGTTTGGGGGTGAGGCCCATATCAGTATCAATTTTGGGGATGAGTCCCAGGGCCGAGGCCCATATCAGTATCAGTTTGGGGATGAGTCCTAGGGTCGATGCCCACATCAGCAGCAGTTTTGGGATAAGTCCCAGGGTCGAGGCCCGCACATCAGTATTACTTTTGGGGATGAGTCCAAGGCTGAGGCCCACATCAGTTTCAGTTTTGGGAATAAGGCCCAGGGGATAAAGCCCACATTCAGTACAATTCAGGAACAAAGCCCACAGTCAGCTCAGATAGGGGATAAAGCCCATATTCAATACAGTTCAGGAACAAAGCCACACAGTCAGCTCAGATCAGAGAACAAAGCCCAAAGGGGAAGAAAAGCCTCATGTCAGCATAGTTCGGGAATAAAGCTCGGGAGGAATAAAGCCTCATGTCAGTATAGTTTGAGAAAAAAGCTCAAGGGGAAGAAAGCCTCATATCAGTATAGTTTGAGAACAAAGCTCAAGGGGAAGAAAGCCTCATATCAGTATAGTTTGAGAACAAAGCTCAAGGGGAAGAAAGCCTTATGTCAGTACAGTTCGGGAATAAAGCTCGGGGGGGAATAAAGCCTCATCTCAATAGTTCAGGAATAAAGCTCGGGAGGAATAAAGCCTCATCTCGACATAGTTCGGGAACAAAGCTCGGAGAATAAAGCCTCATCTCAACACAGTTCGGGAACAAAGCTCGGAGGAATAAAGCCTCATCTCAACAGTTCGGGAATAAAGCTCGGGAGGAATAAAGCCTCATCTAAACACAGTTCGAGAATGAACAAGCCGGGAATGGCAATCCAAGAATGAAGCAGAGTTCAAGAATGAACAAGTCGGGAATAGCACTCCAGGAATGGAAATACAGTTCAGGAATGAACAAGTCGGGAATAGCACTCCAGGAATGGAAAAACAGTTCAGGAATGAACAGGCCGGGAATGGCACTCCAAGAATGGACCACCTTACAGTAACAGTTCGGGAATGGACCACCTCACAGTAACGGTTCGGGAATGGACCACATCACAGCATGGTTCGGGAATGAACCAGGGGTCGCAGCACCTCACCATCCAAATCAACTCAACTCAACACATGGTAAGTCAAGTGGCAGCTGGCGAGCCAGGTAAGTGAAAATGCATTGCATAACTTTGATAGGATTGTCACTGTTACACATTACACAAGTCCCATCAAAGTGGGGGCGACTGTAGGCACTGCATTTTTACACATAAGTCCCTATGATGAGTCTCATTTTGGAGACACTACCTTTTAAGTCACGGAGGTCACGGAAAACGACATCGGAAGGGGGGAATTCAGAATAAACAAGTTCACTGTCTTCGTTGGTGCTGCGTTCGTTACTTCGTTCGAACGTCAGGCAGATTGCGGACGTTCGTGCCACGTTCGAGGAGGCGTTCGAACGGTGTCGGTAATTCTGGTTTTGCTGCTAGCCTCACATCATCCCAATTCGCCCAAGCCTTGGCCCACACGCCCAAGCCACTTAAAACACATATATTAACACATGGTGAAATCAAAACAAATCTAAAAATCACATACCAAATTAAAAAGATATCATACCTAATCTAAACCAATCAAATATAATCATACCAAGTTAAAATCAATCAACCAATATATTATTCCCAAACTTAAAATATTGTATGCCTAATCAACATAAACTAAATATTCAACCTTCCCTATCTAGCCAAGATTTGTCCCCCCTCAATCTTTGACTTCCCTTATCCAACACCAAATCAAATCCCTTCCTTGTGAAACAAGGTGAAGCCCTAGCCCTTCTCTATATAAACAACCCCTAACCTAGCCATCCCTCCTCTCGAATCTCTCTAGCTCAGACATACAATTCACACAAGAAATATAAAACATCACAAAAATCACTCCCTTCATCCTTACCCTCACATCACCGAAAATCAGCCCCTTTAAACCTCCACACATCACCGAAAATCAGCCCCTTTAAACCTCTACACATCACCGAAAATCACACAAAACACAGCAGCCTAAATCACTCCCGAAACAGTCCCTAAAATCCCTTAAAACAGTAACATAAAAGACACTTACAATCCTTGAATTAACCACATAAAACCACACCAAAAAGAACACACAGAACAGTCCATCAAGAACATCAAAACAGTCCACAAACAGCAAGCAGAGGACACAGAGGAAACGGCAGCAAAACCACAAGGAAACAGCAGCAAAACGGAGGCGGAATAGTAGCTTGAGCGGTCGAACAGCGAAGGAAGAGGCGAACCAGTGAACCAGAAACGTTACGGAGCTTTACCCCATTCCGATCTTCGCGAAACGCGAGTCCGAGAGACAGCTTAAAAGGTTAGACCTGAGGGTATCTTTCACACTTATTCTTATTTAATTTCTGGTAATTTATCTTGGTTATATTTTCTGTATTTGTGGCATTTGTTGTGTGTATGATGTGTGTTGTGGGTATTGGATGAATGGAAGAGTGTAGTCTCTTGTGGTATATAGGATGGAAACCCAGACGTAAATTCCATAGCCGAATCCGAATGGACGGTAGTGCGGTCTGTACTTGGGACACAACTCCACGTACCACTTGAGTAAACGGCACCTTCTCTTGTTTTGTGTTGCTTTGGTTTATTTATTTCTCGTCATTTAAATTCTGTATGTTGCTTATTCCCGTATGATATGATCGAGCGCATGGGCTTAGTAAGTGCGATGAAAGGTCCCCTAATTGGAGGGGTTAAAATCCTTCACCACGATGCTCTGCCGCACCGATTGATGTATGTTCGGTTGAATGCAAGATACGTTCAATCGAGCATACTTAGTTGGATATGATTGTCTTTATGTTTGTATGCATGATGTGATATGACGCGTATGGGCTTAGTATGTTGGTCTAAAGGTCCTCTCTTTGAGAGATCAGAGCCCCCAAAAGGCCACCTTTACGGCAGTACTTCGCCGCGCCCCTTTATTTTGTTGTTTATGTATTGCGTCCCATTTCATGCATCAGGTCTGTTCCCGTTCGAACGCGTTTACGAACGCAACTCGAACGCGTATGCATTTTGCCTTATCATGCATCAGGTTTCATTTCCGTTCGAACGCGTTATCAAACGCCATACGAACGCGAGCATTCTGTTTCATTTCCGTTCGAACGCGTTATCAAATGCCATACGAACGCGAGCATTCTGTTTCATTTCCGTTCGAACGCGTTATCAAACGCCATACGAACGCGAGCATTCTGTTTCATTTCCGTTCGAACGCGTTATCAAACGCCATACAAACTCGAACCTTCTGTTTACTGTTCGAACGCATTTACGAACGCTACACGAACGCGCGCACACTGAACTGAGTCTGTCTTATCATATTCATGCATAATTGCCTCTTGGTTGATCTTTCTTGTGTTATATAGCCAACCGTACTATTTGTATTCCTGCATTTATCCATTCTATGTGTTCTTGGGATTGTATTCAAGCATGATTAGGCTGTTAGCATGTTATTTGGTTAATAGGTTCATGAGATAGTACTCAAGCATGATTAGGTTGTTCTTAGTTTTCCATATCATAGGATTGAAATATGTTCATGAGATTGCCATGTGATGTTGCATGTTGTGATGAACTTGTTGATGTATGCATATGAATTTAGAAGCATGATATTTTTGGAAATAAATGTTATTTAAGCCTGGTTAAATTATTACATAAATCCTTTTATTACAAGTGACATAAGTAAGGGACCATTCCGAACCCAACGGTTTGAGGTTTTCCCTTGCGAGGGGTAAGTGCGGCCTTAAATCTTTGTCCCGGTTCACACCGGGTGGCGACTCCATGTTATTTCGTACTTCCCAACTAGGCCGCGAGCCTAGAAACGCGTCGCCCAGGTAGCTGTGTGTTCCCACAGTTGGTATGTTGCCTTCCATGTATGTCTTCCTTGAAGACTTATATAGTACCAGTAGGCACAATGCCTTGCGGTACATCAACTAGTGTCGAAATGTAGTTGATATACATGGATCCATTTCGGATATATGGCACTTTGCCATAATAGGGAGTCGATACCTTGTATCACTTCCTCATACGTAGTCAGTTGGTATACCTCAAAAGATTAACATCCTTATGAGGTGAGATCAGAAACCCATACCCCAGGTTGTTTTCTGACTCTCTCCGACTTACGCGGATCTTGTGTATTCGAAGATTAATGGAATAGTTACATCCTTGATGAACTATTTGTGTTCCATTAGGAATCGGTGCCAGGAATAGTATTACTCCAATTTTCATCGAGTTTCACTATCCTCCCACTTACCACTGCATATCGGTATTCCTCTTAGGAAAACCGCATGGTGAGCAACAATCTAATTGTTCTCTTGTGAGATGTATAAGCACTATGCTTATGGTTTCCCTAGGAACCTACAATTGGCACTTATCCAATTTGGGTTTTAGTTTGGTATCATCCAAACATATGCCAAGCATACCCAAATATTCAGGAATGAGAAACCCAATTTCTTTCCTGTTCATATCTAATATGAATTCTGTCTAACAGATTTTTATGGAACCTTATTCTAAATAAGTTCTACACTATTAATGCTTATCCGTTAAAGGAAATGGTAGCTCAGAGCGACTCATGATTAACCTTATCATGTCCAACAAAATTCGGTTACTCAGTTCGGACACACCGTCAAACTGACGTGTTCCGGGAGGAGTCCTCATTTGAAAGAATACTATACTCTTTCAAGTATTTTAGAAACTTATTTCTTAAGTATTTTCCATTACGGTCTTACCGTGACGGTATAATACTATAGCCGATCTGTTTGTCTATTTCGTGTCGAAACTTTAAAAGTTTCCGATTTGTGTTTCAAAAGAAACACATAACCATAACGCGATGGCACATCCGTAAGGTCACAAAATATTCATATCCACATCTAGCCTAGCTAGACATGGGCCCACTTGCTTCACTATGAACTAGGGCTAACAGATCTGTGGCATTTGCACTATTACCAAGTAAAGGTGTTATAGGCACTTTGCCATAATAGACTAGATTCGTAGACTTTATTTGAATAGGATCAAATCAGTCCAAGTACCCACTCTTCAAAAGTGTGGATATGCGAGTCTTGTTTAATTGTGTCCCAAAAAACAATGCCACAATTAGTTTCATCTGATCAAATCAGTTTGAGCTGTTTGTTTGTCATGTTATATATTTGAGATTTATTTATATTCAAAATATAAATTCTGTTATTCACATCTAATGTGTTTATCTCAATATCATCTTTATATAATAAAACACTTTAGTGTTCTAGAATATAAAGGTTCACCCGCAGCGGGTTAAACACTGATATAAAGATAATGTTTCTAGTCAAACTAGTTACATTATAACAGTTTCCAATTTTAGGTACACACCCGAAAGGTAGTTCCTAAACTTAGGTATCTACGATTGAAACAGCGACTTTCGTCCCGTTTCCAATTCATAGATAAATCTCAATTGAAGTCAGTATTCTGCTCAAAGCCGATTCTGAACATCAATGCATATTTATGTACCACAATAAGTATTTAAAATCTAATTTCAATACTAGTAATGAACATAATTATGAAAAACATATTTGAAGTCAAAGCCTTGCTCGTATTCAATTCCTTCATGTCTGCTTTGTCGAAACGGCAGTCACGCTTCCGCGATTCCCGTTTGCCATATTTTAGGCAGATATTTTGGGATATGTTCTTTATCTTCCTATAAGATTATAATGATTTTACCTTTGCCCTTTTCATATTCCATAAGCCTTTGGCCAAGCCTCGGGTTTCTAGAATATCGAAGTAAGGTGCGCCTTATGTAGGGAACGCCTTCCCACGCGCAGCGGAAGCGATTAGGCTCACGAACCGAACTTGAAATTTTTTTCTGCTCTTCCCTTTGCTTGGTCGAACCACACCAGTGGATTCACTGATGTTTTGGACAAAACCTTAGCTCCAGAATAGCCCCGAAACAGTCCCCGAATGAAAACCAAACAAAACGGATCTCCCTGAGAACTTGTATCTGTGCAAATTACAGGGATTCCAGGGGCTGGTTGCCGTGAATTGTGTTAAGTATTTGGGTATGTTTTTCAACGTCACGAGGTCTTCCGAACTATGTCTCGACACTAACGGAGGGAAGTGTGGGCTACACTCACAAATTAATCTCTAAACGGTTTAGAGAATAATCACACACACAAAAGAATTCTCAAATCTTGAGAGCTTGGAGAAGGAGATGGAGGCTAGGGTTTCTAAAGACTTAGATCTCAAAAATTAAATCATAATTTTCCTTTTATATTTATGGTTAATTCGTTTCATAAAACAAATCAACCACTAGTCTCCTAATATAGTCAAATTTCGGCCAAGGGTGGGGTAGGATTCATTGTTTGATTTTGCTTCCAAAATAAACAAATCCTACTCCCTTTAGGACTCTAAATTTTCGGCCAAGGGGGATTTAATTTAGATTTGATTTTGTTTCCAAAACAAACAAATCCTATCCCTAATATGACTCCAAAAATTCGGCCAAGGTAGGGGACAATTAGGATTTGATTTTGTTTCCAAAACAAACAAATCGTATTCCTTATCCAATAAGGAATCCTACCTTGGTAATAATCCTTAGCCTTATTAAATTATATCATATATAATTTAATGTTCTAATTTAATAATTATCATATATAATTATTAATACTTTATATTAACTTTTAATATAAAGTCTCATGTGTATTATAATTATTATTAAGCTTTTAATTAAATATTACGAATTATTAACTCCGGGTTATTCCACTAAAAAACCCAAAGTTGCACTCTCGTCGCTGTAGATGAAATATAAGGCCGAACAAAGTCGGTGTCCATCGATATAGTCATTGCATACGAATTGATCCTTCACAAATATCTCGTAATTAGAGCCGGGTCATAATGTCCGTTATACCCCTACAATTATTTTATCTTAAGTACCATTGATTCTCTAATGAACGATTCATTCATAACTGTTATGAATATTAATCTTTCTATTCGCAATAGAAAGACTTGAGCGCTCTAATCGTTCAAGTACCAAATCAACCCTTAAGAGAGATATTCATCTACTTCTCACAAGAAGGAGTGAATTCCATGTCTATGTAAAACATTCCCAACTACATAACAGACTATGTCCCCAAAGTAAGTACGTAGTTATTGGTTGGGATTGCTACACCAACCTCACCTTTTGTAAATCAAAGGACATATCCCGCCATGCAGGAGTTCCTAGTACACTCAGGATTAAGATCAACCTATATATGACCATCAAGTAGATTGAAATGACTTTCTTTGTTTAACGGATATTATAAGAATGTCATTTCTATCTGGGTCCAGTCCTATATGATCACATCATATAAGGTTCCTCCATTCTCATGTCTCTACATGGACGATCCGAATTAAGATCGCCATCCAAATATAGAATAGACCGCATCTATAGATAAACCACAAACAAAGTACCGATTTGTTTGCTCTTTATGGACTATTTAAGATTACTAACTTCAGACTTGAATCCTCTGGTGCATGACACTCATGCACCAAGTCTTGAAGGTACATAAGTAATCTATAGTATTTATGAAGATATATAATATACGAAAATTAAAACAAACAATTTGATAAATGAATAATGCATCATTTTATTTCTATGCAAAAGAAACCGTTTACATCTCATGTATCTCTAGGGTATACATCCCAACAATCTCCCACTTGCACTAGAGCAAGTGGGACATGTCTCGCAAACCTAGAACATCTAGGTGACCATCAAACACTTTAGCCGGCAAGGTCTTTGTAAATGGATCAGCAAGGTTCTTTGCGGATGCAATCTTTGTGACGGTAACGTCGCCTCTCTGCACTATCTCTCTGATGAGATGATATTTCCTCTCTATATGCTTTCCCCTCTTATGGCTTCTTGGTTCTTTGGAGTTTGCCACTGCTCCACTATTATCGCAATAAAGGGTGAGTGATTTATCCATATCTGGAACAACTTCCAAATCTCCCATGAATTTACGGAGCCAGACTGCTTCTTTAACTGCTTCACAAGCCGCTACATATTCAGCCTCCATGGTGGAGTCGGCAATGCAAGATTGCTTTATACTCCGCCAAACAATAGCCCCACCACCTAGGGTGAACACTGATCAAGATGTTGATTTCCTAGAATCGACATCTGTCTGAAAATCAGAATCTGTATATCCTTTTAGGATCATATCCTTTTCTAGAATACACTATCATATAATCTCTCATTCTCTTTAGATATTTGAGAATGTGTTTCACAGCCACCCAGTGATCCAATCCCGGATTTGACTGAAACCTACTGACTACTCCCACTGCAAAGCAGATGTATGGTCTCGTGCATAACATGGCATGCATGAGACTACCAACTGCTGAGGCGTATGGGATATGTCTCATTTCCTCAACGCCTTGAGGTGTCTTAGGAGACTGTTCCTTCGACAAATGAATTCCATGCCGATAAGGCAGATTGCCTTTCTTGGAATTCTGCATCCCGAATCGCACAAGAATCTTGTCTATGTAGGATGCCTGAGACATAGCTAACAATCATTTCTTGCGATCTCGAAGTATCTGGATCCCAAGAACATAACTTGCATTTCCCAAATCTTTCATTTGGAATTGCTCAGCTAGCCAGGTTTTTACGTCTGATAATATTCTTACATCATTCCCAATGAGTAAGATGTCATCAACGTATAAGACAAGAAAAACCACATTCCCATCAATGACGTGCTTGTATACACAAGGCTCATCAACATTTTTCTCAAAATTATAAGACTTGATCGTTGTATCAAATCTTATATTCCAAGATCGAGATGCATGCTTGAGTCCATAAATGGACCTTTGCAGTTTGCAAACTTTTTGCTCTTGACCTTGGGCGGTGAACCCTTCTCTGGTTGTATCATATAGATACTTTCATCAAGATTGCCATTCAAGAATGCAGTCTTGACGTCCATTTGCCAGATTTCATAGTCTTAATATGCGGCTATGGATAGAAGAGTGCGGATGGATTTTAGCATAGCTAGTGGCGAGAAAGTTTCCCCATAGTCAACTCCATCTTTATGGGTATAACCTTTGGCCACTAATCTAGCTTTGAAGGTCTGTCCCTTCCCATCTGATCCCCTCTTCCTCTTGTAGATCCACTTGCAACCTATGGGTTTCACTCCATCAGGTTGGTCTACAAGTTCCCAGACTGAGTTGGAGTACATCGACTCCATCTCCAGGTTCATAGCTTTGAGCCATTCTTCTTTGTCAGGATCATCCATTGCACTACTATAGGTCAATGGATCATATACACCATCGCTGGAGGCGACAACTTGTGCCTCTCCAACCCCTAAGTAGCGATCAGGTTGTCGTACAACCCTCCCACTACGTCTGGGTGGTAGATCATTCTGACTTGGAAGTATCTGACTATCAGATGTCGAAGGTGCTATGTATTTGTCAACTTTTGTTGACGATGGCGCGCTGGTCGAACCAGTAAGTGACTCATCGAGTAACATTTTACTACGAGGTTTGAACTCCCTTATGTAGTCCTCCTCTAGAAACGTAGCATTTATCGATACAAATACTTTGTTATCATCGGGACTGTAGAAGAATCCTCCCATAGTCTCCTTCGGGTAGCCTACAACTAGGCACACCTGAGAACGTGGTTCCAGCTTTGTAGTCTTATTCTTCAGCATATGTGCTGGACACCCCCATATGCGGAAATATCGTAAACTAGTTTTACGACCATTCCACAACTCTAAGGGAGTCTTACGAACAGACTTAGATGGAACTACAATAAGGATATACATTGTGGTTTGCAGTGCATATCCCCAGAATGAACTAGGTAGTGAGCTATAACTAAACATAGATCTCATCATGTCTAGTAGGGTTCAATTTCTCCTTTCTGCAACACCATTTTGTTGTGGTGTTCCAGGTGCTGTGGGCTGGGATACTATCCCGTGCTCAACTAAGAATTCCTCGAAGTCTCTGTCGAGGTATTCTCCTCCACGATCCGATCGTAGAGTTTTGATTGTCTTACCTAATTGATTCTCAACCTCAGCACGATACTTTTGAACCTTTCAAAGGTATCTGATTTGTGATGCATTCCATATCTTGAATAATCGTCAATGAATGTGACGAAGTATTCATAACCACCTCAGGCTTTTACATTCATCGGTCTGCAAACGTCCGAATGTATTAGCTCTAGTGGTTGACTGACTCTTATACCTTTTCCAGTAAAAGGTCTCTTGGTCATTTTTCCTTCTAAACAGGATTCAAAAACTGGTAAAGTCCCAAGCTTTAACTGGTTTAAGGCTCCGTCCTTTATCAATCTATTTATTCGGTCAAGGTTGATGTGACCAAGTCTAAGATGCCATAGATATGTGTCATCGTGAGAAATCTTTTTCCATTTCGTTTTTGGTTTTTCAACCTTAAACATTTCAGTGTTGAGCAATGACTTATGCGTTAACGGTCTTAACACATACAAGTTATTTTCTGAGTTTCCTGTGCATATAGTCAATCCATTTCTACCAATAATAACCGAATTGATATTAAAAGAAATAGAATAACCATCATCCATAAGTCTAGAAACAGAAATCAGATTCCTGCGGAAACCAGGAATGAATAACACATCGTTCAAATTTAAATAACTATTATTAATAAAACTTAAACTAGAAACTCCCACTGCTCTTGCTGAAACGGCATCCCCTGTCCCGACTCTCATGGTGTAGTCACCTTCAGCAAGGTCCCTCCATGAATCAAGTAGCTGTAAAGAAGAACAAACATGGTTAGTGGCCCCAGAATCAATAATACAAGCGGATTTTTCATCCTACACCAATAGAGATTCAATAACGAGTAAATCATATTTACCTGTTTCCTTTTTCTCCTTTAGCTCAGCAAGGTATTTAGGACAGTTCCTTTTCCAATGCCCATTCTTGTCGCAATGGAAACATTTTCACTTGGGCTTGGAATCCTTGGAGCCTTTCTTGTTCTTCTTTTTCATGGCTTTACATTTAGCCTTTCATTTGCTGCTACCCATTTCTGATAGGTATCGCGCACAGCTTGGCCAGCATTCTGGCCGGCTCAGGAGGACGTTCCTCCGTCAGGATAAACTTTAGGTCTTCACAGACCAGGATAGCGTTCATGTTACTTTTCCATTTTACATAATTTTCTCCGGTCAACTTATCATTTGAGAGAATGGAAATAATTGGAGAAACCATGGCTGAAAATAAAATAATCATGCATTTAACATTCATTCATCGCATATTAAAATCATCAAAGAATTTTGGCATAAAATTAAACATGATGCATGAACCATGAATAAGAAACCTAAAAGAATTATTATGCCACAAAGATCTATCATCCCACAAGTAAGTGCCGCCGTAGGGTAGGTCAAGTACTCGCATGATAGATTGAGACAATCTCAGCTGTTTTAATATATGCGGGAATAACTCTTATTCCTATATTAAACAACTACCGTTTTATTTGATCAAGGAATTTCATTAACAGTTAATTATTCCTTTGTGAGTGTAACCCGCCGTTTCAGGATTCTTTGACTTAACGAGTGAAGTGCCGCCGTAGGGTAGGTCAGTTCACAAGATACATCTAGAATCTCTATCCTTTCGGAACCCAAACTTGATATTGACCCAAAATGGACACCATCCGTAGGGGGACAAAAACAAGGCCGTCTCGAGGCGTCTTTTTGAATCTCACGTTTTTGGACTAACAACGGAGATCGCGGGATGTACTGTCGTATATCCCTCTCCCACTCACTATTTTAAACTTAAGGTTTCTATCTAAAATATCTAATATTTTATCCTAACTAGTGTGGATAAACTTATGGCGGCTAAAGCATAATTATTTACACTAGTTTGTCATAAGTGAGCTAATCAATTTTAACTATTAAAATTGTGTCACTAATATCCTATTAGTCTCTACTAATAATTATACTCTATTAAACTATTTAATTAGAGTGGCATAAGTGAGGTACAATATTTTAACTCTTAAAATACTAAGCACTTAAAGGTCTAAAACCATAGAATTCTAAATGGTCAAAATTTTAATTAAACATTTTAATAAATCTTAATGCATCCAATGGTACGTGGAATTGTATCCCGAGTGCAGACCACATTTCCGTCCATACGGAATCGGCTATGGAATTTATATCCGGGTTTTCATCCTATATACCAATGGAATTTATTATGCACCAAATAAGTCCAATATATTAGAATTCAAGTTTTAGACACTTAATCCCATTAATCTAATTAATGATTTCAATGCATATCATTTTCTAACTTAAACATTTTAAATTACATAAAATCATAATTTTATGTCTATAATGATAATGCATCTATGACATGTTATGGCAAGTAAAATGCACGAGTGGGCACCCTAGGTTATATGACATGTTATTCAAACAATTCGAAATAAACATACATATAACATAATAAAAATTATTTTGCATTGACCGGCTCTTATTTTTTGTATACTAATCTAATTAGTACATAAGATTTACCAAGGCATTCCTTGGCCTTCAAATCCCGCTCCAAAGTGGTATTGGCTCCTTTTGCGACTTCGGTGCTCCATATTACAAAGAATTGAAATTTTACATTGAAATTAAAATTACAATGAATATAAACAATGGCCTTATGGCCTTACAACCCAAAATCAAAACCAACTACAAAAATAAGAGCCATAAAAAATTACGACCAATGCAAAATCCATTCATCACATGAAATATTAAAACCATTCATCACATGAACTTAATAATGTGCCCACTCATCTAAACATGCATATCATATTTATAACTCATATAAAAATGTTAAAACAGAAACTTTAAATAATAAAGTGAAGGGTTAAGAGCACTTTTCAACCTCGCTCTTGATGCCAATTGTAGGGAACGCCTTCCCACGTGCAGCGGAAGCGATTATGCTCACGAACCGAACATGAAATTTTTTTATGCTCTTCCCTTTGCTTGGCCGAACCACACCAGTGGATTCACTGATAGTTTGGACAAAATCTCAGCTCCGGAATAGCCCCGAAACAGTCCCCGAATGAAAACCAAACAAAACGGAGCTCCCTGAGAACTTGTATCTACGCAAATTGCAGGGATTCCAGGGGCTGGTTGCCGTGACTTGTGTTAAGTATTTGGGGATATTTTTCAACGTCACGAGGTCTTCCGAACTATGTCTCGACACTAACGGAGGGTAGTGTGGGCTATACTCACAAATTAATCTCTAAACGGTTTAGAGAATAATCACACACACCAAAATAATTCTCAACTCTTGAGAGCTTGGAGAAGGAGATGAAGGCTAGGGTTTCTAAAGACTTAGATCTCAAAAATTAAATCATAATTTTCCTTTTATATTTATGGTTAATTTGTTTCATAAAACAAATCAACCACTAGTCTCCCAATATAGTCAAATTTCGGCCAAGGGTGGGGTAGGATTCCTTGTTTGATTTTGCTTCCAAAATAAACAAATCCTACTCCCTTTAGGACTCCAAATTTTCGGCCAAGGGGGATTTAATTTGGATTTGATTTTGTTTCCAAAACAAACAAATCCTATCCCTAATATGACTCCAAAAATTCGGCCAAGGTAGGGGACAATTAGGATTTGATTTTGTTTCCAAAACAAACAAATCGTATTCCTTATCCAATAAGGACTCCTACCTTGGTAATAATCCTTAGCCTTATTAAATTATATCATATATAATTTAATGTTCTAATTTAATAATTATCATATATAATTATTAATACTTTATATTAACTTTTAATATAAAGTCTCATGTGTGATATAATTATTATTAATCATATTAATAATATTTATTCCTTTTGTGAGTATATAATTGGACCATCCAATTATATTAGCTCCGCTATAGTAAATCGAGCTAGCACGGGGACCAAGTGGACCTACGGTTCTGAGCTCCAATAATCTCGAAATATTAATTAAGCTCTTAATTAAATATTACGAATTATTAACTCCGGGTTATTCCACTAAAAACCCGAAGTTGCACTCTCGTCGCCGTAGATGAAATATAAGGCCGAACAAAGTCGGTGTCCACCGATATAGTCATTGCATACGAATTGATCCTTCACGAATATCTCGTAATTAGAGCCGGGTCATAATGTCCGTTATACCCCTATAATTATTTTATCTTAAGTACCATTGATTCTCTAATGAACGATTCATTCATAACTGTTATGAATATTAATCTTTCTATTCGCAATAGAAAGACTTGAGCGCTCTAATCGTTCAAGTACCGAAACAACCCTTAAGAGAGATATTCATCTACTTCTCGCAAGAAGGAGTGAATTCCATGTCTATGTAAAACGTTCCCAGCTACATAACAGACTATGCCCCCAAAGTACGTAGTTATTAGTTGGGATTGCTACACCAACCTCACATTTTGTAAATCAAATGACATATCCCGCCATGCAGGAGTTCGTAGTACACTCAGGATTAAGATCAACCTATATATGACCATCAAATAGATTGAAATGACTTTATTTGTTTAACGAATATTATAAGAATGTCATTTCTATCTGGGTCCAGTCCTATATGATCACATCATATAAGGTGCCTTCATTCTCATGTCTCTACATGGACGATCCGGATTAAGATCGCCATCCAAATATAGAATGGACCACAGCTATAGACAAACCACAAACAAAGTACCGGTTTGTTTGTTCTCTATGGACTATTTAAGATTACTAACTTCAGACTTGAATCCTCTGGTGCATGACACTCATGCACCAAGTCTTGAAGGTACATAAGTAATCTATTGTATTTATGAAGATATATAATATGCGAAAATTAAAACAAACAATTTGATAAATGAATAATGTATCATTTTATTTCTATGCAAAAGAAACCATTTACATCTCATGTAGCTCTAGGGCATACATCCCAACACCTTAAGCTAATTGGCTATTGCAAATTATGACTTTGTCTCCTTGAGAATAGTCATTAACTCTCCAAGAGTTATGTACTGCAATTTTAGTACTTCTAAGATCTAAAATAGATCTATGAAGATCCTTCAATTTCTTTATCATACTTTAAGGATCTAATCCTTAGTTCTGATTCAGAAATTAAGGAGTCTACTGCGACAAGCTTAGTGGATTAAGCATTAAAGTTATCATTACATAAATCTTCCAAAGATTATGCTCTACTATTTGCTTAACTCCGGGCTTAGGCATAATATGTTATTTTATCAAATAAAGTAACTTATTATTTTCCAGGACCATCCTGAAACTTATTCCCAATTTGAAAAATTAAACCATTTAAATACATTTTCCCTAGGATTATGTTTTAAATGTCAATCTTTCAATTATATCTTGATTTTAATAGTCCAACTACTTAATCAAAAATTTAGGTACTATTTATTATAATGATTACAATAGTCCAACTATTTAATCAACTATAATTTAATAGATTAAAATCAATTATATTGATTACTATAATCCAATTATAAAATCAACTATAAATGAATAGTTTGAATATAGTCCAACTATTTATTAAAAAAAAACAACATTTAAATATTAGTCCAACTAACATTTAATTTATTTGACGAATGATATTTTAATTGAGCGCGTATGGCAAGTAATTAAACGAATATTGAAAATTCAATTTTTGCCTCCCACTATTTTTCGGCGAGCCTCTAACCCTCTATCGAGTACTCGGGAAACCGTGTTTCCTAGTGGGCTAGGATCCAGTTAAATATCACACAATCTTGACTTTTTCCAACAAATTGTTTGATAATTAACTAGGTAGATCTCTAAGATCGATTGGATCCAATCCAATTCCTAGATCCGGTAGGGGGACATCCAAGTCCGAAACATATAGCTTATATATGTCAATACATCCAATGTATTACCTAACCTTTTTCCTCTGAATCAACTAAGCCTTGGCTTTGGCACAAAAAACTTAGTGATCCCAGTTAAGCGCGACCCATTGACCATGGAAAGCTTCGTAATCAATGTCGATGGACAAGAAGTGGTCTTGACTTTGGCCAACAAACCACAACTTGGACAAGACACCAATATAGAACAAAGCTCTTGTGATTCAAACACATCCTCGACGGACAAAGGCCTTGAATTTGGCCAACAAGCCAATGCCAGTCTCGGATCTTGAGTGAGAATCACTTAATGGAAGGAAAGACGCTTAATATTTTGCGAGGGTTTTTCGTGTGCAAATTGGCAACCAATTTATTATCTTTGTTAAGGTCTCATCATCATACACCCTTAAACATGCATTCTAAACACATAATAAAGCGCGTATAAATAAATAATAATGATATGCGGATGGATACTTTACACATTGATCCTAGATCAAATCTCTCACTTTCTCTCTCCCGCTAGCACAAGTATCACTTCTACCCGTTACACTACACTTCTAAAGAAACCTCATTTACATTGAGGGGAATAGGTGAGAAGAGAATAAAAAGAGTATGGAGGTGATAAGGCTGGACAAGCAGGTCCAATTAATAAATCAAATTTATTACAACAATTTCTAAAATTGTCCCACCCATCTAATATCCATCCGATATACATTATTCATGCATCGCAACCATGTATTCACACAAACATGTTATTAATCAATCTAATCAAATTAATTAATCTGATAATTAGTGATCATCCAATGTTCAAACAACGATTTGATTTTGCTCGAGTTAAACTTATTTTGCGAATAAGTACTCAAAGTACATATTCTCGAATTAAATTAAACTACACAACTAAATCCAATTCAATTTGTATTTAATTCTAATTCGCTATTTAATTCCAAATTAAATATTACACTTTAATAATAAACCTTTTACGACTTAAATTCCAAATTTAATCATTACGGATCTCAAAGCCCGATTAACGTCCAACGTCAATTTAATTAAAGTCCAATGGGCTTTTAATTAAAGTCCAACGTCAATTTTGGTCAACTCGGGTCAAACCGATAACCAAAGTCCAATCCAGGAATTACCCGATAAGCCTAGAAATCAATTTAGGCCCATTAGGCCCAATTAAACTTTAAAGGTCCATTAAGTTGCATTTGGGCTTTATGGAGACGGTTTTGGGCCCAATTGGATCCAACCAATTTAGCCTAAACCCAACTTGGTACAACCAAGCCCAATAACAACTTTAAAGGCCCAAATCTAATTTTAAGCCCATTTAACCAAACACAAAAATTCCAAATTTAATGTTTAATTAAACTAAAGTGTATTAACATAATTAATCACCCAAATCAATATTTCCAAAACATCAAATTAGTACTAATTAATCATGCCATCAATAACAAAACATGTCTAACACATTTTATCAAAAATCAAACCATCAAATTAGTACTAATTAATCATGCCATCAATAACTGACTATGCTTTTTGTCTTGTATTCTATAGGAATGAAAAAATCAGGTGACGTTAAGGGGTGGATCAAGAGCCTGGACAAAAAGGCCGGCCAGAGGGCATATGGAAGTTCTCAGTGATGATTGACCACTCTGATTCCTCCTGAGGCTAAGGGAAAAGCCAAACTACTTGCTCATCCGGTGGCACCTCCTCAGCCCACTCTCACACTAGCTTCTTGGAGCCCTACAATCCAATCGTCCCCTGCCTCATCCATACCTTCGAGAAAATGCCGCCGTCTGCTCAGTGAAGAAGTAGTTGAGCTTGAGAAGGAAAAAAAAAGAACCCCCCACTAAGAAGGCCGTCACTCGGAAGGAGAAGAAACCTGCAGAGGTTCCCTCATAGACCGGGAAGAGAGGGGTGGTGTTGGGAATGAACGACCTTAACGAAAAAGTCCAGGATGCAGTAGCCCTTCTGGTGCCTGCATTCAACTTATTGGTCGAAGCGATCCCCTACGAACAGATCTTAAGATATGATCTTCAAGTTCTATGCCTAAATCCTTAAGGTAAATGCTCTTTTTTATTTATGTACTTCTCTTTTACTTGGCAAATTCTAACCCTTTCTTTATCTCTTGCAGATGAGTTACATGATGGCCCAGAACAAAGACCTGTTGACGAGCCTACTGTCAAAGGGGGGCCAAGTGCAGAAGCTCTAATCTTAGATGACAGAGCGAGAGGTCAAATTGGCCAAAAAAGAAGAAGAGATCCAGATGCTGAAAAGACCGCGGCCGAGGCCACAGTACTGAATAATTACCTCTGTAATGCCTCCGCTGTTTAGAAGAAAAATATGGATGATGGGGAGGATGAGGCCAAACGGCGGAGATGGGAGAAGGCCAGCTCAGACTCCAAGCTCAAAGAGGCAATCAAGGAGAGGGATCGGGCCTGGGATGATCTGAAAAGCAAGGAGGCCAAGCTGGAGGCGGACCTGGAGAAAGCCAAACTCGACGGGATTGAAGATTGCATGGAGATCATCCCAGCGTTATTGACTGGGTTGGATATGGGGCCCGTCCACATTGCCATCAAATACTGCAAGGGGGAGCTCTTAGAGGATGAGGTTCTTGCCTTACTCGCGCCTCCTCCAAAGCAGATTCAAGACTCTTTGCCCATAACTGCCGTGCCATGTCCCCAGTTCTTGAGGAGTTGCAGCATGAGGCCCTTGTTTCCGAGCCTGAAGCTCCCACAAGTGAAGTCGAAGCTCCTCCTGCCGATCAAGCTGAAACTACGATCCCCACTACTGTGCCCGAGCCAGAAGTTTTACCTTCTGAGCCTGATAAGGAAGAACAAGTTGCCCATGCGTGGGCTAAGGAATGAGGGTGACCCCAAGGGGTCCCTGTGTAACAAATGTAAGGATTTTATGGCGAAAATCCTGTAACGCAGCGGAAACGCGGAAAATCAAAATTTTTCCGATTTCAATAATTTTTCTTGGATCAATTAAATAAACTTATTTATTTAATTACCCAATACTTAAAAACTGAAATTTTGCACAAAACTAAATTTCTTGGTAATTGTCGAATTGGCCCAATACTTAGCAAATTGATCATTTTACTCCTAAAATTGTCAAATACAATTTGACATTTAATTAATGTGTATTTAATAAAATCTATCATTAAATAAAAATACACAATAATTAGGAAATGACTATTAGGTCAATTCGCATGTATTTTTCGTTTAATCTTTAAACGACTTATAAATAATCAGTATTATTCATAAAAGTTGCCGTAGTGCTCTACGATTATATTTCACTAGTGAGACTCTCTAGATTCAGGCATATCCGTCATGAAATCTAATTTCGTGTCCATAATTTACCTACCCGTAAATTATGACAACCACAGATAAACTCGCTGAATCATATAGGTCGTGGTCATGGCATATGTTTAATTCCTCCATCACAGGTATCCGGATATATCCCAGAGATATATATGTAAACATCAAATCTCTATAGGGACAATCCCGTCGACGTCTCTATTAGCAATATCTAAAAGAACACTTAGAACTCACTTCTAAAGTGCACAACATGCCCATGATTTTTATTTGATTGCTAATCATATATGGACTACCTATGATCTGTACACAAAACTGACGGATCCTATCTCGACACACAGAGGACACCCTGAGGATCTGTCCACACCCAACGAACAGACGGAGGTCTGATCTAAATAGATCGGTGACGTGACTGCTATCTAAGTTGGGAAGATGTCTCATATGCCCACAGTGGTATCTCAAGTCGAAGAATCACAAATGCTACTCAACCCGAGAAGATTCTTATTGACATTGGTGTACCATCCATTAAGAATTTTCGGTCAGTCGTTCAATGTTTATCCACTATAAAAACCTACACGTCTATACGAGTCTCCAAGACTCATGGTTCATTGAGAAACCATTGGAATCATATATTACAGTATTCCACATGTACCGGTCTCAACGAGTTTACTTTAATGACCAAGTAGTGTAAACCTTGACCATGAACTGTCTAAGAATGACAGCGTCATTATACAACTCAATGTCATTTGTGATGCTTTTGCAACTACATCATGGCTAATCATTCTAAGGTTGATTACGTCTTTACCATATAAAGAGATATATTATATTATAGAAACTGCTTATTTTATTCATAATGAAACGTTTACAATAGTATTTACAAGGAAATACAATGGGGACTTGGCGATCTGAACACCAACCCTAACAAAATCTCCCACTTGCTCTAGTGCCAATATCGATTGTATCTAATACCCATCTACTCCATATGTTTATCAAGTAACTTCGGAGGTATGGCCTTTGTAAGTGGGTCTGCTATATTATCTTCACTCGGTACCTTGCACATGACAATATCCCATCGCGACACAATCTCTCGAATGATGTGGTACTTGCATTCCACATGCTCGAATTCGATGCTTCTGATGCGCTCCTCGTGTTCCTTTACTTGTGCAATGGCTCCAGTATTATTACAATATAACGGAATCATATTCTCGATACTTGGGACCACTCCCAATTCTGTGATAAAGTTCTTAATCCATACAGCTTCCTTTGCAGCTTCAGAAGCTGCAATGTATTCCGCCTCTGTGGTGGAATCTGCTGTTGACCCATGTTTGGATCTCTTCCAAAAAACTGCACCTCCGTTAAGGGTAAAGATGATGAGTGGTGAATCTATCACTATTTCCCACTCATTTAACCTAATATTTTGTATAGTTTCTTGGGTTTTGTGAATATTTTGATGTGTTTTGTGTTATTTTGTAGATAAATAAAGTTTCAGGACATTCTAGAGGTGAATTGTAGCAAAACAGGAAAAACTGGACAAAAAGGGCAAAATCATCATTTCAGCGTCGCAACGCTGAAGCCTTTCGCGTCGCGACGCCCAGCATGCGCCGGATTTGCTAAAGTACGCCGTGGACACGTGGACCAATCAGAAAATTTGCTAACGTGCGTCGCCTGCTAAAATGCGCCGATCATGCTATCTTGCGCCGTGCCACGTGTCTCTATCTCAATGGACTTGCTAATGTGCGCCGGTGCCACGTGTCGAGATCTCACGGTGCCGACAATCGCCCTCTACACGTCAGTGTGATGTCACCAATGATGTCATGAACAGTGCCACTGATGAGTGGTATTTATATCACTTATTCCCACTCATTTGACCTAATATTTCGTATAGTTTCGCGAGTTTTGTGAACGTTTTGATGTATTTTGTGTTATTTTGCAGATAAATAAAGTTTGGAAAGCATTGGAGGCAATTTGGGGCAAAAACGGACAAAAATGCGTCAACAGGGATATTTTGGTCTTTAGCGCGTCGCGACGCCAAGCCTTCCGCGTCGCGATGTCTAAAATGCTCCGAACAGTGCTAACATGCGCCGGGTCCACAAATCAAAATCTGAGAAAAGTTTAACTTTGCTAAAATGCGCCGTGCCACGTGTCACCATCACAGCCGATCTGCTAACATGCGCCGTGCCACGTGTCAGCATCCTACGGTGCCGACAGTCACCATCGTCACGTGTGCCACGTGTCACTCCAGGTCATTTCCATGTCATCAGCCATGTCAGCAAGTCAACAAGTCAACATTGCCACCTCACCGCCGCGTCATCGTCAGCCAATCAGGAAGTGACACGTGTCGCAATTCTACGGTGCCGACAGTCTCTTTCTCAGCATCAATAATTGAGTATCTAATCCTTATCTGACACGTGGCGGATAAGAATCTCAGCGACCAATCAGAAGCCGCCACGTGTCACAATAATTGAAGCCCAACCACTCTGCCACGTGTCACCTTATCAGCTTATCCAGAATCTTCAAACCAGCGAACCAGAGCTTGCCACGTCAACAGAAGCTGGCATAGCGACGCTGAGGGACCCTGGCGTCGCGACGCTGGAAGCTTATCCGCGCCTATAAATTGAGCTCGAGATTTCAGAATTCAGTGTACCTTCCTCTCTCTTTAATTCTTTCTAAAGAGAGAGTTTCTCTCTCTGGATTCTTTAGTTTTTAGTTTTTTTTAGTTTTTTAGTTTTTTAATTTTTAGTTTTGTAAATAATTTTAATTACGTTTTCTGGTAATAGTAATTTAATTTTTACTTTTTATTTTTTACAGTTTTTACTATTTACCATGATGAGGTAACTTCTCTAGCTAGGGTGAAAGGTAATTCTTTTACTGTTACTATTTAGATTAATCTCTCTAAAAATAATATATTCACTATTTAAAATATGACTTAAAAAGGATACCGCCATATTGGTCGGTTGGTAATTCATTTTAATCTGGTTTAAACCTGACTAATAAAGGATACCGCCAGATTGATCGGTTGGTAATTTAATTTTGGTTCCGCCTTTATGGCTGGTTGGACTTAATTTGACTTAATCAGGTTACCGCCTATATGGCTGGTTGGAAAAAGAATCACAAGTCTATATATTATTTTATGGGAGATATCTAAATTAGTAGTAGTAAAAGTAATTCCTTTTACCTTAGCATTTTATTTTATTTTACTTTTCAGTTTTACTTTATGTCTTTTACTTTTCAGTATTTTTACTTTATGTCTTTTACTTTTAAGTTGTTACTAGCCCTAGTCATGTGTTAGTTATCTGGGGTTGTGATGAATTCTAATATCACCGGTTTTATAAGGGGTTATTTTATAGTTTGGGTAATTTAAAGGTTTACTTATTAAGTCTTAAGTTTAATGCTTCTTATTGTCTGATCACCAATAAGATTGATGTGGTAAATCTAAAATGAACTAGACATAGGGATTTTAGGTTTCAGCCTTAGACTTAATAGCCCACGATCTTCCTTGAGGATAGATAACCCTTTAATAGATTTCCTTACAGGATAGGAATATACCTGTCGGGCGGGGGTAGCCATAATTGGAACTTAAACTTAATGAATCCAGATAATTGGTTGACATAGACATATGGTTCAATTGGGTTAAACTGGGTATTTGTGTCTGACCATCAGAAGAGGCTTTTACATAATTTAGTGTTCCAGGTTAGTAAACTGATTTATTACACAAACATAAAATAATCACTTCATCTTTTAAAAGATATTAGAAGAATTCACAACCCTAGATCTTTGTGTCTTTTGTTATTTTCTTTAGTATTTTCTTTTGTCTTTTTATTTATTTATTTATTTTGTAAAACCACTTTCAACCAATCAAACAATAATTCTCTTCACCCTCAGTTAGATATTTGTAAATAAATAGATTCAATAATTAATAACAACAGTAAGAATTAAGTCCTCGTGGGATCGATATTTTTATACTACTTGAACGATACGTGCGCTTGTGTTTACTACTTGAACTGTTACAGCGTCGCGACGCTGGACTCTTATCCGCGCCTATAAATAGAGCTCGAAATTTCAGATTTCAGTGTACCTCTCCCTCCCACTTCTTTGATGTAATTAGGGAGTTCTTTTCTCTCTAAGTTTCTTTTAATTTAGTTTTGTAATTTTTAATTACGTTCTGTAATAATAATAATTTACTTTCTTTATTTTACAGTTTTTACTATTCACTATGAGGAGGTAACTTCCTTATGCTAGGGTGAAAGGTAATTCTTTTACTATTACTATTTAGATTAATCTCCCTTAAAAATAATATATTTACTATTTAAAATTTGACTTAATCAGGATACCGCCAGATTGGTCGGTTGGTAATAAAATTCCTTTTCCGCCTTTATGGCTGGTTTACTTTGGTTCCGCCTTTATGGCTGGTTTATTTTGGTTCCGCCTTTATGGCTGGTTGAACTTAAATTGACTTAATCAGGTTACCGCCTATATGGCTGGTTGGTAATAATCACAAGTTTATATATTATTTTACTGGGAGATATCTAAATAAGTAGTAGTAGAAATAATTCATTTTACCTTAGCATTTTATTTTATTTTACTTTTAAGTTTTTACTTTACTGCAATTACTTTTCAGCACTGTTACTTATGGCTTTTACTTTTAAGTTTTTACTAGCCCTAGTTATGTGTCATAACTAAGTTAGTTATCTAGGGTTGTGATGAAATCCAATATCACCGGTTTATAAGGGTTAGATTATAATTTGGGTAATATAAAGATTTATTTATTGAGTCTTAATCTTAATGCTCTTTATTTAACTGGCCATTAATTAAATTGATTAGGTAAACTTAAAATGAACTAGACATAGGGATTTTAAGTTTAAGACCTTAGACTCAATAGCCCACGATCTTCCTTGAGGATAGATAACCCTTTTAATAGATTTCCTTACAGGATAGGAATATACCTGTCGGGTGGGGGTAGCTATAATTGGAACTTAATCTTAATGAATCTAGGTAATTTGGTTGACATAGACATATGGTTCAATTGGATTATACTAGGTATTTGTAATTGACCATCGGAAGAGGCTTTTACATAATTTAGTGTTCCAGGTTAATAAATCAATATTTTACCCAACTATAAAATAACCACTTCATCTTAAAATGATATTAAAAGAAATCACAACCCTAGATAGTTTTTAATATTGAATTTTCTTAAAATCTACTTTTAAGCAATTTTATTTACTTGTTTTAAATTTAGAATCATCGTCATTTCAAATCAATCAATCAAACAACCTGTTAGATACTGGTAATCATTTGGCCCCATAAATTGATAACAAAAGGGTTTTAAGTCCTCGTGGGATCGATACTTTTTATACTACTTGAACGATACGTACGCTTGCGTTATACGTGTGTGTTTACGCCGGTCAAAAGACGAATCCAGATGTAGACTTTTGATCATCGGGATTCGATTGGAAGTCGGAATCCGTATACCTATTAACTTGCAGTTCACTTCCTCCATAAATAATCAACTTATCCTTACTACCTTTAAGAGACTTCAGGATATGTTTAATGGTCATCCAATGGTCATTTCCTGGATTGGACTGATATATACTGGTTATGCTAACAACGAAACTGATATCAGGCCTAATACATAACATGGCATACATTATGCTACCCAAACACGAAGCATAAGGTTGGTTAGACATTCTAACATTCTCATCTTCTATTTGTGGACTCATCTTCCTTGAAAGATGAATCCCATGGCTGAACAGTATATTTGCTATCTTACAGTTACTAAAATTGTACCGTTCCAAGATCTTATCTATGTACGTTGATTGGGATAACCCAATCAGCTTCCTTTCTTTATCTCTATAAAGTTTTATGCCTAAAACATAAGAAGCTTCTCCCAGGTCCTTCATGGAGAAATTCTTACAGAGGTAAGCTTTGACGCCTTGCATCATCCTTATATCATTCTCAATGATTAGGATGTCGTCAACATAAAGGACTAAAAATACCACCATGCTCCCAATGGCCTTCTGATACACACGGGATTCTTCCAAATTCTTGAGAAAACCATACAATCTAATAATCCCGTCGAATCGAAGATTCAAACTTCATGAAGCTTGTTTAAGTCCTTAAGTGAACATCTTAAGCTTAAATATCATACCCGAGTTCTTGCTGGATGCAAAACCTTCCGGCTGTTTCATATAGATTTCTTCATCAAGAAATCCATTTAGAAAAGCTGTTTTGACATCCATTTTCCAAATCTCGTAATCATGAAACACAGCTATTGAAATCAAAATCTTAATAGACTTAAGCATTGCTACTAGCGAAAAAGTTTCATCGTAGTTGACGCCAGGTCAATATGTCTAACCTTTTGCTACCAGTCGGGCCTTATAGGTTTCAACCTTTCCATCAGGCCCGCGCTTCCTCTTGTAAACCCATTTACAACCGATAAGAACAATTCCTTTGGGAAGCGGAACCAAGTCCCAAACTTGATTCTCATGGATTGAGTCTAACTCGGATTTCATGGCACTTTTCCATTTCACGGAGTCGATGTCCAACATCGATTCTCTATAGGTAAAGGATCAGTCTCTTCAATAAAGAGAACATCGAGACTCTTTTCTTGTATCAAATCGAAGCGTTCAGGAGGTCTAGATACCCTTTGTGACCTACAGAGTGTGTGTGTTGCAGGTTCTTCATCTACTTGAACTTCAGGTTCCTTCGTTGGTTCGTTGTTTTCAGGTTGGACTTCATCAAGTTCAACATGTCTATGATTAATACCTTCTGACAAAAATTCTACTTCTAGAAATTTTGCGAAGCGAGCTATGAACACATTTCGATTCTCGGTATCATAGAATATATATCCCTTCATATTCGAAGGATATCTAAAAAACCTAAACTTTTACCCTCGAGGCAAAAACTTATCTTGCTGAGCCATCCTGACATAGGCAGAATAACCCCAAACCTTAATATAATTAAGATTTGGTCTCCTACCGGTCCATATCTCATATGAAGTCGTAGGAACAACTTTTGAAGGAATCGTATTCAAAAGATGTGCAGCTGTTAGAAGAGAGTAGCCTCATAAGTAATAGGGCAAATCTGTAAAACTCAACATAGATCGGACCATATCCAATAAAGTCTGATTTCTCCTCTCAGACACTTCATTATGCTGTGGTGTACCTGGAGGAGTATATTGAGCGAGAATCTCATTCTCTTTCATATAATCCATGAACTCACTGCTCATATATTTGCTGCCTCGATCAGATATTTAATATATTCACTAGTTTGTTTTTCTACTTCATTACGGAACTCTTTGAACTTTTCAAAGGTTTCCGATTTATGTCTCATCCGATAGACATAACCATACCGTGAATGATCATCAGTAAAAGTAATAAAGTATGAATAACCATTGTGATCAGTCTGACTTAGTGGAACACATAGATCAGAATGTATGAGTTCCAGTAAGTTAGTGGCGCGGTGTCCAACACCAGAAAATGGGGATTTGGTCATCTTACCCTGAATACACGATTCATAAGTTGGATAAGGTTCAATCGTGAGACTGGTATCAAACCATTACTAACCAATTGGGTAAGGCGTTTAACGCCTATATGACCTAGCCTCATATGCCAAATTTCAATATTATTAACTACAGGTAAACTACATTTATTAATCCTAGTATTCAAAATATCTCTAGAAGTATGCAACGTGTAATGACCATGCTCATTTGGACAACAAAGGATTTGAATATTACGATTATCATATAAATACAAAGAACAACTCTTAATATTAACATGATAACCTTCTGTATCTAATACAAAAAAGAGATATAATATTTGCTACACATCCTGGTACAACGTAGCAATCATACAACAAAAGGTTCCCATTCAGCAAAGGGATCTCGCATACTCCTACTGCAACTGCATCTAGAGAGTCTCCACTCCCAAATCGCAACAACATCTCTCCGGGCTTCAGTTTCTTACTTTCCTTCAGCACCTGCAACGAATTGCAAATGTGAACAGGACAAGCATAATCCAAAATCCAGTTGGATGTAACAGCTTCACAAGACAGTGAGATATCAATAAATGGAAAAATAAATGTACCCGATTTTGATGCTCTTTCCTTCATTTTCCGGGCAATGTAGTCACGACAGTTCATTTTCCAGTGCCTGACTTTGCTGCAGTGATGGAATTTATCTTCGGAAGCCCTCATGGGCTTTCCAATCTTTCCTTTGGGTGGAGGACCGAAACTCTTTTTCTTCATTTTCTTTTTCTTTCCCTTTGGCCAGGCCTGGGAAGAACTAGAGAGTGAAGTAGGTTTCGGAGGGCGAGTCGGTACTCCCTTTCTTAGGTCCTCTTCCGCAGTGATCAACATCCTATGCAGTTCATGGTAGGAATAGATAATCCCATTCATGTTGAAATACATCATCAATTGGTGATAAGAAGCTGGGAGCGAACCAAGAATGACACTCCTACCGAGAATGTCATTCAGAGGGAGATTATGTTGCCTCAGTTGTTCGATCAAATCGATCAAGTGAAGAACATGCGAGCTCACAGCTTGCCCCTCATCCAGTCGCGTATGGAACAGTTCCATCGCAACTTTATGATTCTCTTAATCGCATCATCATACTATACACATCTGTCATGCCATAGTATTGTCTCTTGAGTCCCGATGCTAGTGAACTTAAGATGTATGATTTAACTTTTAAATCATCATCCTTCCAAGCTTGGAAAACTTGTAGTTCCTCCGATGTTGCGTCCTCAGACACAGCAAGGGGTAGCAGACCCTCGAGTACATATCCTAACTTTTCGGATTCAAGGACAATCCTTAAATTCAAATCCCAATCGGTGAAGTTCTCAGCGCCTTTAAGTTTGTTCGTATCCAACATACGGGCAAACAGATTAGTCGATTGTGCCGCCATCGTAAATCTATCATACATATTACGAAAAACGGTTAGCAAATATTAAGCAGTTTCAAATAATATCGAAAGTATTAACTAGATCATGGATTTTTAATCTAAAAATTCCCCCACCAAATCATACAATATTGTAATCCCCAAACAGAATACAATGATTTAATAATTAAATTAAATACATATAGTGAAAGGTGGATCCCATGAATATATTTCAGCTCACAACTTTGGCACATTCTCGCCTACGTATATTCATCAGGTAGACAACTCATTGTCAATCACTCAATAGTGACTCATGGGTTTCCGTCCCTGGTCGTTTCTTGTTGTGACAGCTTTGGCACGTTTATAATGAGGCGTACCAAGGTTAAACTAGTCAATGATAAACTCATGCTACTTGCGTAACCCTGACAGCTTTGGCACGTTCAGGATTCTGCTTTCGCTTGGATTTATCTAGTATTAGATATACATCCAACATAAATAAATTTCTACCGGCTACACCCTCACAGCTTTGGCACGTTCTCGGATGTAGTCATAGAAAAGATATCCATAAGCCATATTGACAAGACGGACTATGTAACTGTTGGAATTCTCTAAGGTCCCAAGATCAATTATCAAGCATAAAACACATGTGAATACATTCAAGGGAGTTGCGAAATACTCACAATGATCGGTTGAGATGATGCGGTGGACAAAAAAAACTTTATGCCCTCTCCTCAAAGTCACGGAAGTGGCAGTTTTTTTATCTTCATTTTCGGCCATGGATGGGTGAATCAAGCTCCAAGCTTTCTTTTTTAATCATTCCATGCACACGGGTGGGTTTCCCTATCACCTACGGACGACTCCGGAGTGTGCTAGCACTTTGATTTTGCAACAAAATCACTCATCTACTGCCCCTATAGCTCACAGCAGTGAGCAGTTTTGGATAGAAGAAAAACAGCCCTAATGGGAGTGAATGAGAGGGAGAGAAAGAGAAAGAGTGAGTTGGTTCAAGTGTTAGGTCAATTGTGTATCTAATACACATATTTTATTTTCAAAAAATCAAATAAATCAATATTAAATTTGCTTTCAAAAAGCTATCAACCAACTTTGAGTGTTTCACACTCATTCACCAACCAAACAACTTCCATCACTCAAAGTGACTAGTTGTCACATCAATCAATCAAATTGTCACATCACTCAAAGTGACATGTGATTTGACGCTTAATGTGACTAATGATCTGACGCTTGATGTGACTTGGATGCCGCACTCGAATTTGAAATGCGAATGCGCTCGTAAACATTCCCGGGCTCGGGTTTGCTAATTCTAAATTAACGAATTTTCTGTTGCATCGTAATTAAATCTAATTTAATTAAATAATCATGCCAATCATAATTACTATTCACGCAGCTAACGAATTAATTCTAAATTAACTCGTTCGCCCGAATTAAAATCCGATTTTAATTCCGCGTCGAAATCCAATTTCATTTAATATATCGAATATATTATTTAATTGATTAATTCCAAATTAATCGTTATCTCTCTTTAATTGATATTTTATCCTAGATAAAATATCTCCGTAATTAATCCCAGATTAATTTTCTCTCTCATCATTAATTAATCCTAGATTAATAAAAGTGCGAGTCATACGTCATCGGTGAATCTTCGGGAAGCGACCCATGAGATCCCCGGATATGTTGGCAGTAAATACGGGTTTCGGACTATCCGAACACTTACTTACCAAGTACGACGTTTTACCGATTTACAAGACAAGGTTGGCTTCTAGCAAAGCGCCATGCCTACCCAATTCCCAAGAAACATGCTTACATGAATAAGCGATCTATATCAGGCATAATATACGTAGTATTGCGTATTTCGATCCAGTATCGGATGATCACATGCAAGGCATGGGGCTGGTACAGTGTCTGCCCCGTACGAAGCATATATCGGATTACGAGGAACTAGTCTCTTTAATATCGGATAATCATGACCAAGTCATATTATCCCGACGACTGTAACCTTTTTAGAGAACCAGTTCTGTAACCCTGCGTGATCATCAACTCCATATGACTGGAGTGACACTTCCGTCTTGACATCACACCCAACACACTATGATTCTCGATATACCCAGAAGAGGCATACACAGAAACCGGTTAAAGCCATGGATGACCACAACCAAAGTATATTGATTATCGCAAGTATTAGCGGTGCAACTCTCAGGTTAATACCAAATACATCTACCCTAATTTCGGACTTCCATAGACAAATAGTCATACTACCAATGGAATTCCGATGGGGTCTATCCAGAGCGAAGCTGTTTCCCGTACCATCGGTAAAACACAACCTCCTATTACACTTGCATGAGTATCCTATACCCAAATATATGAGAACTATACGTTGTGCCCTCACAACGCGCACAAATGTAATACTAGTCTTTTACGTATTTATCGATGTCCAATCTCGATAATACTTTGACTAGGGATATTTAATGATTTATCCTTCGTGGACTGATACTGTCTCATATCATTCTCAATCATGGTGTTGGACAATTATGACCCATAGCGTCACTATTTGTACAGATCATGGTGTTGTTGTACAAATTAACTATGCGACAAAGGAGATTGCACTCTTATCATTAAATATCCCTAGTCAGAGTATTAGATCACCAAGATATATAAATGATAGGAGGTCCCTGTGATTTGTTCCTGGATTGAGAATGATATGAGACAGTATCAGTCCACGAAGGATAAATCATTAAATATCCCTAGTCAGAGTATTATCGAGATTGGACATCGATAAATGCATAAAAGACTAGTATTACACTTGTGCGGGTTGTGAGGGCACAACAGCATAGTTCTCATATATTTGGGTATAGGATACTCATGCAAGTGTAATAGGAGGTTGTGTGTTACCGATGGTACGGGAAACAGCTTCGCTCTGGATAGACCCCATCGGAATTCCATTGGTAGTTTGACTATGTGTCTTTGGAAGTCCGAAATCAGGGTAGGTGTAATTTGGTCTTAACCTGAGACTTGCACCGCTAATTCTTACGACAATCAATATACTTTGGTTGCGGTCGTCCAGGGCTTTAACATGTTCTGTGTATGCCTATTCTGGGTATATTGAGAATCGTAGTGTGTTGGGTGTGATGTCGAGATGGAAGTATCACTCCAGTCATAGTGGAGATGATGATCGCGTAGGATACAAAACTTGTTCTCTTAAATGCTCGAGCTATCAGGATATTATGACTAGGTCATGTATATCGGATTATAGAGACTAGTTACCAGACATCTGATATGTGCTTCGTACGGGGCAGACATAATTCCAGCCCGAGGCCTAGCACGTGGTCATCCGATACTGGACCGAAATACGCAATACTACGTATACTATGCCTGATATAGATCACATATTCCTATAAGGATATTTCTGGAGAATTGGGTAGGCATGGCGCTTTGCTAGAAGCCAACCTTGTCTTATAAATCGGTATAAACGTAGTACTAGGTACTTACGTGTTCGGATAGTCCGACAACCGTATTTACTGCCAACATATCCGGGGATCTCATGGGTCGCTTCCCGAAGATTCACCGATGATGAATGACTCGCACTTTTATTAATCTGGGATTAATTAATGATGAGAGAGAAAATTAATCTAGGATTACTTACAGAGATATTTTATCTGGGATAAAATATCATTTAAAGAGAGATAACGATTAATTTGGAATTAATCGATAAAATAATATATTTGATATATTATACGAAATTGGATTTCGATGCGGAATTGAAATTAGATTTTAATTTGGGCGAACAAGTTAATTTAGAATTAATTCGTTAGCGACGTGAATAGTGATTTCGCTAGGCATAATCATTTACTTACGTCGCAACGGAAAATTCGTTAATTTGGAATTAGGGAACCCGAGCCCGAGAGTGTTTGTGAGCGCATTCGCATTTCAAATTCGAGTGCGGCACGCAAGTCACATCAAGCGTTAAATCGCTAGTCGCATCAAGCGTCAAATCATTTGTCACTTTGTTTGATTGATGTGAATAGTGATGTGGTAGTTGGAAAAGCATTGATTGCCTTTTGCCTTTTTGACTTTTGGAATTAGTAAAGGGTTTTGGTATTTGATTTTTGGAAAATCAAATATATAAAAATATTTTTTTTTCCTTCTCTCTCTCCACTACTCACGGTTTCTAGGAAACCCATTTCTTCCCTCCTCTCTCTCATTCAACAAAATCAAAGTGCTAGCACACAATGAGTCTTCCTAAGGTGATAGGGAACCGATTTCGTGAGCTTGGAATCACAAAGCTTGGAGCTTCAACGGAGGACATCCATGGCCGATTCTTGGAGGAGCAACACCACCCACTGCCGAGCAGTCCACTGCAGAACAAGGAGCCCACTGCCGAGAGTACAAGGGGCTTGAAGTCTTGTGTTCATCGCGTCGCAAGATCCGTTTAATGTGAGTATGATTCTGCCATACTTTGTTGTGTATTCACATGCGTTTTTGTGCTTGATTTCATTCTTGGGACCTAATTAGAAACCAACAGCCAGTCACTCGAGTTTCTTACACCCGAACTATGTACGGTTGGCTCAAAATGTTGAGAAAAGCTTTCGTCAGCGGATTTGCATGATTATCATCTGATGCGATTTATTCGATCATCACATCGCCACGATGTATTATCCGAACGGATCAGATGAATATCGAAGTATGTATCTGGATCGTTGATGAGACCATTAATTCTTTAGCCTGTGCTGATGCCTAGCTCAGCTGCTAACAGAATTATATCTAATCTAATTAGATTTGTTATCGACCCAGAAGGCTTCTATTGCTGCCTCAGCTGCAGTAATAACCCGCATTTGTTGTTTATTCGGTAACAATATCTTGCTTGGAAGATTTCCAGCTCACTGTTCCATTATTCAAACTGTATGGTAGCATTTTGTGACTTATAGTCGTCTTTATCGGTTTAGGAAACTTGCAACAGTTATCCCAGTCACTTCAAGTTCTTCATCTCCATAGTTTAAGACAACACCCTTAGATCTCTAAGATACTAAGTATGTTCTTAACATCAATCCAGTGACTATCACTTGGATTGGCCTGATTGTGATCCATATGCTCAAAGCGTATGAGACACCAGGTCACGTACATTTTTCAACGTACGATTTCTCGGAGAGTTTCAAAAACTTTTAGATCTATTCCAGTAGATCTTTATTCCTAGAATAAAAGTTGTTTCTCACAAGAATTCTATAGAGAATTTTCTCGAAAGCCAAGCTTTCACCGATAGTTATTTTGGGAATATCATTTCCAAGAAATGACATATATTATCATTATTTATATAGAACAGCCCCTGTCAGTGCGCTCCTACTAACCCTCTTATATACACAAGAATCATTTAATTTTGAATTAAATCATAAACTATTATGATTACATCAAAACGATAATTCCAAGAACATATGCTTGCTTCAATCCAAACATGGATCGAATAACCTGCAAACCTTGTTTGCTAGTTATGGTCCGACAAAATCGACAGGATGTTGTAAACATCCTCCAAAAGGTTTCCTTTCAGGAAAACGATTTTCCCGTAAAGCTATCATATTTCATAAATGAAACAAGTAGCTTTAGCAAGCATTATCCAAATGGATTTACCGTGGCAACAGGTAAAAGGTTGAATCGTAATCAACACAATGTTGATAACGATACCTTTCCGTTAAAAGCCTAGCTTTATACGTTGGTATGTTTCCATCCATGTACGTCTTCCTTGAAGACTTATATAGTACCAATAGGCACAATGCCTTGCGGTACATCAACTAGTATCCAAACTTATTGATTTACATGGGATCCATTTCGGATGTCATGGCACTTTGTCATAATAGGAAGTCGATACCTTGTATCACTTCCTCATACGTAGTCAGTTGGTATTCCTCAATAAGATAGACATCTTTATGAGGTGAGATCAGAAACCCATACCCCAGGTTGTTTTCTGAATCTCTCCGACTTACGCGGTTCTTGTGTGTTCGAAGATCACTGGTATAGTTTCATCGTTGATGACCTATTTATGTTCCATTAGGAATCGGTGCCTGGATAGTATTACTCTGATTTTCATCGAGTTTTACTATCCTCCCACTTACCACTGCATATCGGTATTCCTCTTAGGAAAACCACATGGCGAGCAACAATCTAATTGTTCTCTTGTGAGTTGTATAAGTACAATACTTTGGTATCCCTAGGATAACCTACAATTGGCGCTTATCCAATTTGGGTTTTAGTTTGGTATCATCCAAACATATGCCTAGCATTCCCAAATTATCAGGAATGTGAAACCCGGTTTCTTTCCCGTTCTAATATGAAGTTTGTCAAACAGATTTTATGGAACCTTATTCAAAATAAGTTATGCACTGTTTATGCGTATCCGTTGAAGGAAATGGTAGCTCAGAGCGACTCATGATTAACCTTATGATGTCCAATAAAATTCGGTTACTCCTGTTCGGACACACCGTCAAAATGACGTGTTCCGGGAGGAGTCCTCATTTAAAGAATATTATACTCTTTCAAGTATATTAGAAACTTATTGCTTAAGTATTTTCCATTACGGTCTTACCGTGACGGTATAATACTATAGCCGATCTGTTTGTCTATTTCGTGTCGAAACTTTAAAAGTTTCCGATTTGTGTTCCAAAAGGAAACACATAACCATAACGCGATGCTACATCCGTAAAGGTCACGAAATATTCATATCCACCTCTAGCCTAGCTAGACATGGGCCCACTTGCTTCACTATGAACTAGGGCTAACAGATCAATGGCATTTACACTTTTACCAAGTAAATAGTGTTTTAGGCACTTTGCCCAATAAACTAGATTCGTAGACTTTATTTGACTGGAATCAAACATGTCCGAGTATCCACTCTTCAAAGGTGCGGATATACGAGTCTTGTTTAATTGTGTCCCAGACAACAATGCCACAATATGTTTCTTCTGATCAAATCAGTTTGAGCTATTATTTGTCATGTTATACGTATGAGATTTTATTTATATTCAAAATATAAATGTTGTTATTCACATCTAATGTTTTTATCTCAATATCATCTTTATATAATAAAACACTTTAGTGTTCTAGAATATAAAGGTTCACCCATAGCAGGTCAAACACTGATATAGAGATAATGTTTCTAGTCAAACTAGTTACATTATAACATTTTCCAAATTTAGGTACACACCTGAAAGGTAGTTCCTAAACTTAGGTATCTACGGTTAAAATAACGACTTTCATCTCGTTTCCAATTCGCAGATAAATCTCAATTGATTTCATTATCCTGCTCATAGCAAATTCTGAACATCAGTATATATTTATGTACCACACTAAGTATTTAAAATCTAATTTCAATACTAGTAATGAACATAATTATGACAAACATATTTGAAGTCAGAGCCTTGCCCGTTCTTCAATTCCTTCATGTCTGCTTTGTCCAAACGGCAGTCACGCTTCCGCGATCCCGTTTGCCATATTTAGGTAGACATTTTGGGATATGTCATTTATCTTCCCAGAAGATTATAATGATTTTGCCTTTGCCTTTTTCACACTCCAGAAGCCTTTGGCCAAGCCTTAGACTTCTAGAATATCGAAGTAAGGTGCGCCTTGCACACTTGCCTATTGCAAATTTTGACTTTATCTCCTTGAGAATAGTCATTAACTCTCCAAGAGTTATTATTGCAATTTAGCACTTCTAAGATCTAATAGTAGATGTATGAAGATCCTTCAATTTCAGTATCATACTTTAAGGATCTAATCCTTAGTTCTGATTCAGAAATTAACGAGTCAACTGCGACAAGTACAATGGATTAAGCACTAAAGTTATCATTACATAAATCTTCCAAAGATCATGCTCTACTATTTGCTCAACTCCGGGCTTAGGCCTAATATGTTATATTATCAAATAAAGTAACTTATTAGATTCCAGGTCCATCATGAAATTATTCCCATTTTGAAAATTAAACCATTTAAATACATTTTCCCTAGGATTATGTTTTAAATGTCAATCTTTCAATTTCTATCTTGATTCTAATAGTCCAACTATTTAATCAACGATTTAGGTACTATTATATATAATGATTACTATAGTCCAACTATTTAATCAACTATAATTTAATAGATTAAAATCAATTATATTGATTACTATAATCCAATTATAAAATCAACTTTAAATGAATAGTTTGAATACAGTCCAACTGTTAATTAAAACAACGTTTAAATATTAGTCCAACTAACATTTAATTTATTTGACGAATGATATTTGAATGAGCACGTATAGCAAGTAATTAAACGAATATTGCAAATTCAATTCTTGCCTCCACTATTTTTCGGCGAGCCTCTAACCCTCTGTCGAGTACAAGGGAAACCGTGTTTCCTAGTGGGCTAGGATCCCGTTAAATATCACACAATCTGACTTTGGCCAACAAATTGTATGATAATTAACTAGGTAGATCTCTAAGATCAATTGGATCCAATCCATTTCCTAGATCCAGTAGGGGAACATCCAAGTCCGAAACATATATCTTATATATGCCAATATATCCAATATATTGCCTAACTTTTTTCCTCTGAATCAACTAAGCCTTGGCTTTAGCACAACAAACTTAGTGATCCCAGTTAAGCGCGACCCATTGACCATGGAAATCTTCGTAATCAATGTCGATGGACAAGAAGTGGTATTGACTTTGGCCAACAAACCACAACTTGGACAAGACACCAATATGGAACAAAGCCTTCGTAATTCAAACACATCCTCGATGGACAAAGGCCTTGACTTTGGTCAACAAGCCAATGCCAGTCTTAGATCTTGAGTAATAATCACTCAATGGAAGGAAAAACGCTTAATATTTGTGAGGATTTTTCGCGTGCAAATTGGCAACCAATTTATTATCTTTTTTAAGGTCTCATCATCATACACCCTTAAACATGCATTCTAAACACATAATAAAGCGCGTATAATTAAATAATAATGATATACGGATGGATACTTTACATATTGATTCTAGATTAAATCTCTCCCCTTCTCTCTCCCGCTAGCACATGTATTACTTCTACCCGTTACACTATACTTCTAAAGAAACCTCATTTACATTGAGGGGAATATGTGAGAAGAGAATACAAAGAATAATGAGGTAATAAGGCTGGACACGCAGGTCCAATTAATAAATCAAATTTATTACAACAATTTCTAAAATTGCCACACCCATCTAATATCCATCCGATATACATTATTCATGCATCGCAACCATGTATTCACACAAGCATGCTATCAATGAATCTAATCAAATTAATTAATCTGATAATTAGTGATCATCCAATATTCAAACAACAATTTGATTTTGCTCGAGTCAAACTCGTTTTGCGAATAAGTACTCAAAGTACGAATTCTCGAATTAAATTAAACTACAAAATTAAATCCAATTCAATTTTTATTTATTACTAATTCGCTATTTAATTCCAAATTAAATACTACACTTTGTTAATAAACCTTTACGACTTAAATTCCAAATTTAATCGTTACGGGTCTCAAAGCCCGATTAATATCCAATATTAATTTAATTAAAGTCCAATGGGCTTTTAATTAATTTATTAAGGCGTGGTCTTTTGGTCAACTCGGGTCGAACCCAATAACCAAAGTCCAATCCGGGAGTTACCCCATAAGCCCAGAAATCAATTTAGGCCCATTAGGCCCAATTATACTTTAAAGGTCCATTAGTCTCATTTGGGCTTTATGGAATTGGTTTTGGGCCCAATTGGATCCAACCAATTTTGCCTAAACCCAACTTAGTACAACCAAGCCCAATAAGCCCATTTACAACATTAAAAGTCCAATTTCCAAAATTAGGCCCAACATAATTAAATTTCCAAATTTTACACAAAGTGTATAACATAATTAATTACCCAATTAACATTTCTAAAACATCAATTAACCTAATTAATCATGCTTATCAACAACAAAACATGTCCAACACATTTCATCAAAAATCAAACCCATTCATGCTTATATTGTTCTCGGCAATTTGGGCAATTTGTGTCCGATTCGGTTTCAATCTAATTAAATCCACAATCGACATTAAATCAACATTCCCGAATGATTCTAACTCATCCAATGAATCAAAATCAAAAAATTCCAAGGCAAATAGGGCATCATATTTTCGGCCAAGCCTAATATTTTGGGTAAAAATGTTCCAAACACAATTTCTTGAAATCGATCCAATCAATCTTCAATTCAATGTCAATTAAGCATACTAAATCATCCAATTTCATTAATTCATACTCAAAATCAATTTACCCAATTTTAAGCCCTAAAATATTTTCATGCTTAACCTTGCACTGATACCATTGTTGGAAAATACTAAGCATCCCAAGATCATTTCAAGCATTGAAAATAAATGCGAATACAATAAGGGAGATGCGGAATACTCACAATGATCGGTTGAGACGATGCGGTGGACAATAAAAACTTTATGCCCTCTCCTCCAAGTCACGACAGTGGCAGTTTTTTTATCTTCATTTTCGGCCATGGATGGGTGAATCAAGCTCCAAGCTTTCTTGTTTAATCATTCCATGCACACGGGTGGGTTTCCCTATCACCTACGGGCAACTCCGGAGTGTGCTAGCACTTTGATTTTGCAACAAAATCACACATCTACTGCCCCTATAGCTCACGGCAGTGAGCAGTTTTGGAGAGAAAAAAAAAACAGCCCTAATGGGCGTGAATGAGAGGGAGAGAAAGAGAAATAGTGAGTTGGTTCAAGTGTTAGGTCAATTGTGTATCTAATACACATATTTGATTTTCAAAAAATCAAATAAATCTATATTAAATTTGCTTTCAAAAAGCTATCAACCAACTTTGAGTGTTTCACACTCATTCACCAACCAAACAACTTTCATCACTCAAAGTGACATGTGATTTGACGCTTGATGTGACTAATGATTTGACGCTTGATGTGACTTGTGTGCCGCAGTCTAATTCGAAATGTGAATGCGCTCGCAAACACTCCCGGGCTCGGGTTCGCTAATTCCAAATTAACGAATTTTCCGTTGCGTCATAATTAAATCTAATTAAATTAAATAATCATGCCAAGCATAATTACTATTCATGTCGCTAACGAATTAATTCTAAATTAACTCGTTTGCCCGAATTAAAATCTGATTTTAATTCCGCGTCGAAATCCAATTTCGTTTAATATATCGAATATATTATTTAATTGATTAATTCCAAATTAATCGTTATCTCTCTTTAATTGATATTTTATCCTAGATAAAATATCTCCGTAATTAATCCCAGATTAATTTTCTCTCTCATCATTAATTAATCCTAGATTAATAAAAGTGCGAGTCATACGTCATCGGTGAATCTTCGGGAAGCGACCCATGAGATCCCCGGATATGTTGGCAGTAAATACGGTTTTCGGACTATCCGAACACTTACTTACCAAGTACGACGTTTTACCGATTTACAAGACAAGGTTGGCTTCTAGCAAAGCGCCATGCCTACCCAATTCTCCAGAAACATGCTTACAGGAATAAGCGATCTATATCAGACGTAGTATACGTAGTACTGCGTATTTCGATCCAGTATCGGATGATCACATGCAAGGCATGGGGCTGGTACAGTGTCTGCCCCGTACGAAGCATATATCGGATTACGAGCAACTAGTCTCTTTAATATCGGATAATCATGACCAAGTCATATTATCCCGACGGTTGCAACCTTTTTAGAGAACCAGTTCTGTATCCCTGCGCGATCATCAACTCCATATGACTGGAGTGACACTTCCGTCTTGACATCACACCCAACACACTACGATTCTCGATATACCCAGAAGAGGCGTACACATAAACCGGTTAAAGCCCTGGACGACCACAACCAAAGTATATTGATTGTTGAAAGTATTAGCGGTGCAAGTCTCAAGTTAAGACCAAATACACCTACCCTGATTTCGGACTTCCATAGACACATAGTCATACTACCAATGGAATTCCGAGGGGGTCTATCCATAGCGAAGCTGTTTCCCATACCATCGGTAAAACACAACCTCCTATTACACTTGCATGAGTATCTTATACCCAAATATATGAGAACTATGCCGTTGTGCCCTCACAACGCGCACAAGTGTAATACTAGTCTTTAACAATCAATGTCCAATCTCGATAATATGAGTCTAGGGATATTTAATGATTTATCCTTCGTGGACTGATACTGTCTCATATCATTCTCAATCCAGGAACAAATAACAGGGACCTCCTATCATTTATATATCTTGGTGATCTAATCACAAATGATAAGAGTGCAATCTCCTTTTTCACATAGTTAATTTGTACAGCAACACCAAGATCTGTACAAATAGTGACGCTATGGGTCATAATTGTCCAACAGTAACATGCATCAAATACATAATTAACATAAACCTTATTAATTAGGGATTTTTCTGCAAAATATGCTTTTTTTACTTTATTTAATCAAATTAAATAAACACATGCATGCATAAAGTAAAGATTAAATTAAACATTGAATTTAAAAGGCATAATCATATAAGGGTGTCTAGAATCAGACTCGCTCTGATACCATTTTGTAGGGATTTCATGGCGAAAATCCGGTAACGCAGCAGAAACTCGGAAAATCAAAATTATCTGATTTCAATACTTTTATGTCCACTCCCAACTAACAGGTGGATGTCTGATCTAATTATATCGGTGACGTGATTGCCATTTAAGTGTGGAAGATGTCTCATGTGGCAACAGTGGTATCTCAGGTCAAAGATTCAAAAATAATACTCAACCCGAGAAGTTTCTTATTGACGTTGGTGTACCATCCATTAAGAATATTTGGTGAGTCGTTCAGTGTTTATCCGCTATAAACACCTACACGTCTATATGAGTCTGCAAGACTCATGGTTCATTGAGAAACCATTGGAATCATATATTCCATTATACGACATGTATCGGTCTCAATGGGTTTACTTTACTTACCAAGTATTGTAAACATTGACAAGGAATTGTCTAAGAATGACAGCGTCATTATACAACTCAATGTCAGTTGCGACGCTTTTGCAACTACATCATGACTAATCATTATAAGGTCGATTACGTCTTTACCATATAAAGAGATATATTATATTATAGAAACTGCTTATTTTATTCATAATATAATGTTTACAAGAGTATTCACAGGGAAATACAACAGAGTTTTGGCGCTCTGAGCACCAACACCAACAACAAACAATAAATATTTTTTGTACTAATATACACACTTCCTCTTTTTTGTAACTTAATGAATGCTTTATTTCATGATTTCAACTCTTGGCACAATTTCCATTTTCAACTTACTAATTCGTTCTCTAATATCTTATCATGAAGGGAAATTCTGATCCCGACCAATTAGAATCCGGCCATGGGGGAGACGCTCCGACCTCATGGCAAAGATAATCCATTCAGTGGGAGGCAACCTGACCCTAAGCTTGTAGAATACTTGGCTCCGAAGGAATGTTACCTCCCTGGACCAATTGAGATCCTGTCATGGGGGAAACACTACGACCCCATACCAAAGATAATCCACTCGGTGGGACGTAACCCGACCCCAAACTTGTAGAATGCTTGGCTCCGAGGGAATGTTACCTTCCCGGACCAATTGAGATCCGGGCAAAGGGGAGATGCTCTGACCCCATGCCGAAGATGATCCACTCGGTGAGATGCAACCCGACCCCGAGCTTGCAGAATGCTTAGCTCCGATGGAATATCACCTCCCTGGACCAATTGAGATCCAGCCATGGGGGAGATGCTCCGACCCTATGCTGAAGATAATCCACTCAGTGGGACGCAACCCAACCACGAGCTAGCAGAATGCTTGGCTCCGAGGGAATCTTACCTCCCCGTACTAATTGGGATCCGACCATAGGGAGATACTCTGACCCCATAGCATAGATAATCCACTCGGTGGGACGTAATCCGACCCCGAGCTTGCAGAATACTTGGCTCCGATAGAATGTGATCTCCCCGGACCAATTGAGATCCGGCCATGGGGGAGACACTCCAACCCCATGCCGAAGATAATCCACTTGGCGGGATACAACCCGACCCCGAACTTTCAGAATGCTTAGTTCCAAGGGAATGTTACATTCCCAGACTAATTGAGATCCGACCATGGGGGAGATGCTCTGACCCCATAGCACAATTAATCCACTCGGTGGGATGCAACCCGACCCCGAGCTTGCAGAATACTTGGCTCCCAGGGAATGTTACCTCCCCGGACCAATTGAGATCCGGCCATAGGGGAGATACTTCGACCTCATGCCGATGAATAATCCAAACTCGGTGGGATCTAACCCAAACCCGTGCTAGTAAAAAAATTTTGGCTCCGAGGGAATGTTACCTCCCCAAACCAATAGAATAAATGGCCTTGGCAGAATGAATGCAGCCCCGAGCTAGTGGAATAAATGGCATCGGCGGAACGAATGCAGCCCCAAACCAGTGGAAAAAATGGCCTCGGCGGAACGAATGCAGCCCTGATCCAGTGGAATATATGGGATATCCACGAGGGAATATTTTCAACCTCCGGTACTCCTCGGATCCTGGGGCAGGAGTCCCTTTGTCAGGCATTTGCAAAAATAAAAAGTGGAATCAAGACAAGGTTAGTACATCAGAGGTGACATAGCACATACTCCACGTAGACTCAAAAAGATAATAACTTGGGTGCCCAGAGGCAGCGTCCTGCCTGGTGCCTACCAAAATAACAATTCTGAACCTTACTATTCAGTATTTTGGCTAACCGGGCTACGGATCGGTGAGGGGCCAAAGCCATGAACCGGGTCCATGCTAGGAGGAGTCTGCAAACGTTAAGGGGGAAGAAACCTCCCCATGCTTTGCTTCTCTTGATCCGAGACGGTTAGGCAGACTATCCACGGGGGAAGAAACTTCCCCGTGTTTGCCATCCCTTAAGGTTGCAAGAGTCACGGAGGCACTAGGGCCTTCCCCACGCTGTGCACTTGGTGGTTCTTAATGGGACTCACCAGCCAACTCGTAGGGGCAGAAACCTCCCTGGTTCCGGTTTACCCGAGGTCACAAAGGTCATAGAGGCCATTCGACCGTCCCCATGCCGTGTGCCCGGTGGTTCTCAAGGGGATCAGCCAGATAACTCGTAGGGGAAAAAACCTCCATGGGTTCTGCTTACCTGAGCTATTCCTCAAAAATGCGAGTCATGGGGTAATAACGCTCCGGCTTCGGGGATTTGATAATTACACTCGGGATTGGCGTGCCACGAGGGGTTCGTATTTTTCCCACTTGCACTTCATCCCTTGATGCGTTCTGAATCCTCAAAAGTGAAAGTACCTGGGCTGAAACACTTACACCCGAGGGTTTGATAATGACACCCGGGATTGGCATGCCGCAGGCTTGGTATCATTCCCAGATACCAAACACTCCTTCGCCCCGAGCACATCCCAGGAATATTGAACATGGCTTTCGCATTCAATTAACAAATAAGTAAAGTGGACAAGTTTTTAATTTAAAAGATAAAGTCTAATTGATATTCATGGGATCTACCGCCCTTCTTACAACTCTTTGTGGGTCATTTCAAGAGAGGTTTTAAGATAGATTTTTGGCTTTTATATATAGTCGTCCAATAAAACTCTGCTGGTCTACACTTTTCTTCTTATCCTTCTGATCAACTTTTCCATGGTTCCCCTGAACCGAGCTCGGTGAAAGCATCTCAGAACAATTCTGGAGCCCGATTAGGAACTTCTTCCATGTCTCTTGGTGGTCCTCCATGAGCTTTTTCTCCTTTCCCCTCATTCCGGGTGTCCACTGTATAATAGGCCGGCGGCATTACTGGATACAGATATAGTGCCCCGGGCATTATAGTTCACCTGCCGCACCATGAGGATTATTTTGGCCGTGAATTCGAAGATTCGGCAGGTCGAACAACTGCCACAGCTTTTTTAAGATGAGCTTGTTCATCCGCAAGAGGTGGCATGCAGATTCTGCCTACTCTAAGCGTTATATTTCATTCTTCGGCTCAGTCCTAATTGGTGACTTTTGGTCATCTCTTTTACATTTCATTCTGCGGCTCAAGAAGGAGAGCTACTGGAAGTATTTCCTCAGCATCTCAGCATTCCAAGGCTTCTTGAGCCGGGTACCATCCAGCTACTCCAAAAGATAGGTACCCGTTCTGACTATCTCCACCACTGTGTACGGCCCTTCCCACTTGAAACCCAGTGAGCCCTATTCGGGCTTCCAGATATTCAACATAACTATCCTCAAAACCAAGTCTCCAGGAACGAAAGATCGAGTTCGGACCTTCTTATTATAGAAACGGGCCATCCTCTGTTGATAGACGGCCATTTTTACAACTGACCTCTCTCTTTTCTCTTCGATTAGGTCAAGGTAGTTCTTGACGAGCTCCTCATTCTGCTCGGTCTCCGAATGTTGAACTCTGTGAGTGGCTATTTCGATCTCCGATGGGATGACTGCTTCACAACCATAAGCTAAGAAAAATGGAGTTTCACCCGTGGAATCTTTATAAGTTGTTCGATGTGCCCACAATACTTCAAGTAACTCTTCAACCCACAGACCCTTATAGGATCCAAGCCTGGCCTTCAGGTTTGCCTTGACTGTTTTGTTGGTTGCCTCAACTTGCCCATTAGACTTAGGGTGAGCAGGTGAAGCGAACCTCAAGGTGATCTGGAGATCTTCACAGAGCTTCCTGAAACCCTTGTTGTCAAACTGCTTTCCATTATATGTAATAATGGCCCGGGGAATCCCGAACCTGCAAATGATCTTCTTCCTAACAAACTCTGTTGCTTTCTTCTCCGTAATTGTAGACAGAGTCTCGACTTCCACCTACTTGGTGAAATAATCGATGGCAACAATGACATACTTGGTCTGACCTCGTCCTGCTGGCATTGGCCCAATGATGTCAAGTCCACACCGGGCAAACGGCCAGGGGCTGGGTACCATGGTCAACTGCTCAGCTGGTTGATGGGGAAAGTTTACATTCTTCTGGTACCCATCACATTTCTGAGCTATCCTCACCCCGTCCTGATACATAGTCGGCCAAAAGAATCTATAACTTAGCACCTTATATGCGATTGACTACCCTCGACATGACTCCCATAAATCCCTCCATGTATTTCCCTAAGCACAAAGTCTGCTTCCTCGGATGCGAGGTATCTTAGAAGTGGTATTTTACCGGCGTAAACACACACGTATAACGCAAGCGTACGTATCATTCAAGTAGTATAAAAAGTATCGATCCCACGGGGACATAATACCTAATCTATTAATTTTATGAGGTCAAATGATTACTAGAATCTAACAGGTTGATTGATTGATTTGAAATTGTGATGATTCTAAATTTAAAAAACAAGTAAATAAAATTGCAGAAAAGTAGGTTTAAGAAAATTCAATATTAAAAACTATATAGGTTGTGAATCTTTCTAATATCTTTTAAAAGATGAAGTGTTATTTCATGGTTGTGTAATAAATCGGTTTACTAACCTGGAACACTAAATTATGTAAAAGCCTATGTCGATGGTCAGACGCAAATACTCAGTTTAACCCAATTGAACCATATGTCTATGTCAACCAAATTATCTGGATTCATTAAGTTTAAGTTCCAATTATGGCTACCCCCGCCCGATAAGTATATGTCTATCCTGTAAGGAAATCTATTAAAGGGTTATCTATCCTCAAGGAAGATCGTGGGTTATTAAATCTAAGGCTGAAACCTAAAATTCCTTTGTCAAGTTTATTTTAGATTTACCACATCAATCTTATTGGTGATCAGACAACAAGAAGCATTAAGCTTAAGACTTAATAAGTAAACCTTTAAATTACCCAAACTATAAAATAACCTATTATAAACCGGTGATATTAGAATTCATCACAACCCTAGATAACTAACTTAGTTACGACACATAACTACGGTTAGTAAAAACATAAAAGTAAAACACATAAAGTAAAAATGCTGAAAAGTAATTGCGGTAAAGTAAAAGCTGAAAAGTAAATTACAATAAAATAAAATGCTAAGGTAAAAGGATCAACTTTTACTATTTACTATTTAGATATCTCCCTTAATATAATATATTAACTTGTGATTATTTTACCAACCGTCCATATAGGCGGTAACCTGATTAAGTCAAATTAACTCCAACCATCCATAAAGGCGGAACCAAAATAAACCTGCCATATAGGCGGTAAGAAAATGTAATTACCAACCGACCAATCTGGCGGTATCCTTGATTAGTAAGGTTTAAGCCAGATTAAAATGAATTGCCAACCGGCCAATATAGCGGTATCCTTTTTAAGTCAAATTTTAAATAGTGAATATATTATATTTAAGGGGGATTAATCTAAATAACAATAGTAAAAGAATTACCTTTCACCATAGCAGGGGGAAGTTACCTCCTCATGGTGAATAGTAAAAACTGTAAAAAGTAAAGAAAGTAAATTACTATTATTACAGAACGTAATTAAAATTAATTACAAAACTAAAATTTAAAAGAAACTAGATAGAAAACTCCTTATTTACATCAGAGAAATTAGAGAGGAAGGTTCATCTCAAACTGAAATTTCGAGCTTTATTTATAGGCGTCAGTAGGGGGTCGGTGTCGCGACGTGCAGCTCGCGTCGTGACGTGGGTGATTGTCGATGTGGCAGCTTCTAGTTCGTCACGTGGGATTCTGGATAAGGTGATAAGGTGACACGTGACAATGCGGCTGGGAGCTCAATGATTGCGACATGTGGCGGCTCATGATTGGCTGATTTCAGATTCTTATCTACCACATGTCAATTCAGATAAATGAGTCAATAATTAAGCTGACGTGGCGATGACATGGCACTGACGTGGCGACTATCGGCACCATAGAATTGCGACACGTGGCATGCTGTGATTGGCTGATAATGATGTGGCAATAACGTGGCACTTTGACTCAGTCAACCGGTGATGTGGATAATGATGTGGCAGACACGTGCAGTGACATGTGGCGATGGCGACTGTCGGAACCGTAGGATGATGACATGTGGCATGGGGCATGTTAGCATATCGGCTGTGATGGTGACACGTGGCACGACGCACGTTAGCAAATTCAAATTTCTCAGATTCTGACTTGTGGACCAGGCGTATGTTAGCAAGTCGTGGTGCATGTTAGGCGTCGTGACGCCAAAGAGTTGTGCATCGCGACACGCCAAAATTACCAAAATGCCAGTTTTTTTCCAATTTTCACTGTTTTAGCCCTAAATCATCTCGAGAGAGTCCTGAAACTTTATTTATCTACAAGATAACACAAAACACATCAAAATATTCACAAAACTCAAGAAACTATACAAAATATTATGTTAAATGAGTGAGAAATAGTGATATAATTACCACTAATCACACCCCTAAACCTAACATTTTGCTTGTTCTCGAGCAAAACATAGAGTAAAATGACATAAACATCTTTAAAATAAAATTTAACTAAGCCACTTTCGTAGGGATAACGGTTGCATTTACCGTATGCAACAAGCCTTTAAATCCCTAGGTGTCCCTAGTGGACGAGTTGTAGTCTCGTGAGGGTTTACAGCAATGATACCCACAAACATTTTACAAAAGTAAAAATATAGTAAAAACTAATGCTCATAAAAGCAAAAAGACAAGCGAAAAGAGAATAAAGAAGTTAGTGACTAATCAGGTGAAACTTCTACTCCAAGTTATTAGTTGTTTTCTTTCTTTCTAAATTACTGAATAAGTAAATTCTCCGATTATATTTACCATTCTCCATATACACAGCCAACAAAATATTAATCAACTCATTTTTTCCCACAACAGTCACAAGTGCAGTTGATAAGAGAGTAATATTTTTGTCCTAAAGTTTTATCGGAATTCACACCTTTTTGTAGTAATGGAATAATTTTTCTCATTTTTTTTATTTTTTTCTTTGATTTTTGATTTTTGATTTTTATTTATATACAATATCTTCCATCTATGTAGCGAGTGTTGGGTCGGTGGCTCCCAAACCAGTTGGCTTTAGGGCACCATGTGTTAAGACACCCCTACGGACTTAATTACACAGACTTCAGATATATATATATATATATATATATATATATATATATAGATATATATATATATATATATATATATATATATATATATATATATATTTGCAGCATCTTTGATCCATGTAGCGAGCTTTGGGCTAGTGACTCCTAAACCAGTTGGCTTTAGGGCACTATGTGTTAAAACACCCTTACAGACTTAATAACTCGGACCTACTTTTTTTTTTTACTCCATCACTTTTTGAGATGCTTCCTCCAATTAAACTAGAGCACTGAATATTACAAACTTTTCAATTTTAGCTCATGTTCGTATGTTACAATGCATGTTGATAATATCTGCTAACTGAGCATATGAAGATCCATTTTAGTCAATTTTATGGAGAATTTACAAATTAAATAATTTAAAATGAAATAAAAAAAAAACTAACTTGTTTCAAAAATGGTTTGAGATACGTCTCAGGAGTTCAAATTTCTTACACAGTTATCTCTTACCAATTTCACCTTTTTAGTCAAAATAAAAACAAAAACGCAAAATATTTTTGTAATTTTTGCAAATTTTTAAATTTTTTTATATTTTTCGAAAAAATTTGGACTAAAAATAAAAACAACACACAGATTAAAAACAAGGTACTGATTAACTAATTCCCTACCCCAAACCTAAATGAGACATTGTCCCCAATGTCTTAAACTGTAGAAGAAGAGTTTAGAAGATAATACTTGGTTAGCTGAAATTCTACAGGAAATTAAAGGTTAAGATCCAGATTAATCCAACGTCTCTTACCACGATATACCTCGGACCAATTTTTCTTTGAAATGATAGGGTCAACTTGTGGTTCATAGGCTAAGATTTGGTCAATTAGATCCGGAGCAGTTCTGGCATTAAAGAGGAGTTCTTTCATAGGTTTTGACACGAACCCATTTCTTCGGGCATCATCAAGAAACACACAAAGAAAATCATAAAATCCTTCAACGTTAAACAGCCCAATTGGTTTCTGGTGTATGTTCAAGTTCGCTCAAGATAACACTGTTGAGTTTCTATATTAGGTCCCAAGATCATGAAATCAAGCATAAAATTCGCATGAATACATCAAAGGAATAAGGCGGAATTCATACTCACATTGAATGGTTTGATGCTAGGAAGAACAAGATGCGTTTGCCTCCTTGTTGGTGCTCGGTTTGGCCTCCAAAACAGCAGGGGCTGCTCGGTTTTGGTCCTCTTTGCGTTTCCAAAAATCGGCCATGGGTGGTCTCCATGGAAGCTCCAAGCTTCAAGCTCCAAAGTAGATTCCAAGCTCAAGAGTTCACTGCCCTATCACCTTAATATAACCCATGTGTGTGCTAGCACTACTCTTCTTCCTTTGCTTCTCACAAATTCGGTCAAACTAGAAAAATTGGAGAACAAACTTGGCTCAAAGCCGTGGATGAAGAAGAAGAAAAGAGAGGGAAAATGGTTTTGTTCCCAAAACCGTGAACCACCACTAGGGAGAGAGAGAAAATAAAGCCTTTATATATTTATTTATTTCATTTACCAAGTAAATAAATAAAACATATATTTTACTTTAATTCAAAAGTCAAAAGGTACAAGTCCTATCAACTTTCAAACCATCACCTTTCACTATTCACATCAAATCCATTCACTTTAAAAAAGTGACAACATGTCATGTCACATCACTCAAAGTGACAAGTGATTTGACAAATGATGCGACTAGCGATTTGACGCTTGATGTGACTTGTGTGCCGCGCTCGAATTCGAAATGCGAATGCGCTCGCAATCACTCTCGGGCTCGGATTCGCTAATTCCAAATTAACGAATTTTTCGTCGCGTCGCAATTAAATGATTACGCCTAGCGAAATCACTATTCACGTCGCTAACGAATTAATTCTAAATTAATTCGTTCGCCCGAATTAAAATCTAATTTTAATTTCGCGTCGAAATCCAATTTCGTATAATATATCGAATATATTATTTTATCGATTAATTCCAAATTAATTGTTCTCTCTCTTTAATTAATATTTTATCCCAGATAAAATATCTCCGCAATTAATCCTAGATTAATTTTCTATCTCTTCTAATTAATCCCAGATTAATTAAAGTGCGAGTCATACATCATCGGTGAATCTTCGGGAAGCGACCCATGAGATCCCCGGATATGTTGGCAGTAAATACGGTCGTCGGACTATCCAAACACGTAAGTACCTCGTACTACGTTTGTACCGATTTACAAGACATGGTTGGCTTCTAGCAAAGCGCCATGCCTACCCAATTCTCCAGAAATATCCTTATAGGAATATGTGATATATATCAAGCGTAGTATACCGAAGTATCGCGTATTTCTGTCCAGTATCGGATGTTCACGTGCAAGGCCTGGGGTTGGAATTGTGTCTGCCCCGTACGAAGCACATATAGGATGTCTGGTAACTAGTCTCTATAATCAGATATTCATGACCTTGTCATAATATCCCGATAGCTCGAGCATTTAAGAGAACGAGTTCCGTATCCTACGTGACCATCATCTCCATATGACTGGAGTGACACTTTCGTCTTGACATCACACCCAACACACTACGATTCCCAATATACCCAGTATCGGCGTACACAGAACCGGTTAAAGCCCTGGACGACCTCAACTAGAGTATATCGATTGTCGCAAGTATTAGCGGTGTAAGTCTCAGGTTAAGACCAAATACACCTACCCTGATTGCAGACTCCCATAGACACATAGTTATACTACCAATGGGATTCCGCGGGGGGTCTATCCAGAGCGAAGCTGTTTCCCGTACCATCAGTGAAACACAACCTCCTACTACACTTGCATGAGTATCCTATACCCAAATATATGAGAACTATGCCGTTGTGCCCTCACAAACGCGCACAAGTGCAATACTAGTCTTTTACGTATTTATCGATGTCCAATCTCGATAATACTCTGACTAGGGATATTTAACGATTTATCCTACGTGGACTGATACTGTCTCATATCATTCTCCGTCCAGGAACAAATCATAGGGACCTCTCATCATTTATATATCTAGGTGATCTAATCACAAATGATAAGAGTGCAATCTCCTTTGTCACATAGTTAATTTGTACAACAACACCATGATCTGTACAAATAGTGACGCTATGGGTCAAAATTGTCCAACAAACACTATAAAAATTTCCTCCAATGTGCCCAAGCCACCTGGAAAAGCAATAAAAGCATCAGCACGGTTAATCATTACTACCAATCGTTCAGACATACCTGGCACGATCAATTCCTCTCTGTTTGATGGTCCAATATGATTTGCTTCAGCCAAGGGTTTTGGGATGATTCCCAAAACGTGACTGCCTCCTTCCTATACAGCTTTTGAAACGATCCCCATAAGTCCAAGATTGCATCCGCCATATACTAAGTGCATATTCCTTGCAGCTAAGACTGGACCCAATTCATGTGCTGCTTCTATGTATTGTGGCTTAGTACCAACACTAGTACCGCAAAACACATAGATGTTTTCAACTCGTCTTCTTAAAGTGGCTTCCATGTTTTACTCTGGATGTCTTCAAAAGTGTAATGATGAGTTGAATTTATAACACCTGAAAAGGGTGAGTAAAATAATAGCACTAGTACCTGCCAAATGACAATTATTAGTTAATAGTAAAATAAATCGTGATAGTTAAAAAGGTCTGGATCCTGTCGGAGAAAATAAAAGAAAACAACAAAACAAATTACAATTATTAGGAAAAGACAAAGAGATATAATATGTACAAGAAAAGTAGCGACTTGATTTACGTCTATGCGTCAGGGACAAGCTTCCCATCCAATATTCTTATAAATTGGCAAACATGGTCTTTTTGAGTCAGATTCTCGAGACTTAAATGTTGTCTTTCTTTTTGAAATTGTGCATATAACACACGAATTACGTGATACACATATCCACTGGGATGCGTCTGAGTTTTAGATATATCATCCAAAGACTCCTTACTCAAGCCATCCCTAATGAAATTAATCTTATCTTCGCGGTTATCAGACACCATTCCTAAATAACGACAACGAGTATCACAAAACATACGAGCACATTTATAACAGACACACATTCTTTTGGCTCTTCTCATTTTAGTAAATGTGCTTCTTCCTAAACAAGGCAGATGTGAAATAAAAGAGTCAGAAGACTCACCTGCCAATCGGACCCGTGCTTCAATAATCCAACGAATGTCAGTAGGAATACCTTTGATAATCAGTAACCTCATCCGTTCCAAGCGAGCTTTGTAGACTTTCATCAGAGAGTTTTGAGGGAGAGAAGGAAATTGCTTGTGAAGATTTGTGAGAACTTCTTCCATCCTGAAATGCCTTAATCTGTAAAAACTAAACACACAAAATTAAATCACACCAAATCATAATATATACACAAATTGCATGGGTTGCCTCCCTGCGAGCGCTAAGTTTAAAGTCGTCAGCTAGACGTGACTTCTCGATCGTTAGGCTGGATCTGAAAGTGTGACACTTTCTTTTTATCGCTCAAATAATTATCTCCGGTAGTGCTTGACACACTAATTTTTAACCTTGAAAGTTTTGTTGGAGTCGGGATCATGTATCTCAACGGCTCTGTCTGGTAAAACCTTGGTGATCACAAATGGATCCGACCACCGTGATTTTGGCTTCCATGGGAAGAATTTCACCCTTGATTTGTTTAACAGTACCTTCTGCCCTGGTTCCAGTTGTATGCGCACTAATTTCTCATCATGTCTTTTACTTACCTTTTCTTTGTACAATTTGGCATCCTCAAAAGGCTGATTGTGAAATTCCTCCAATTCGTTGAGCTGCTGGAAATTTTTCTCTTTTGTTGCTTTTAGTGCAAGAATTGACTTTTTCAGTGCAAAAGACGATTTATCTTCAGGCTCCACAGGCAATTAACATGTTTTAAGTTTGTCAATAGAACTTTGTATTGCATTGGAGTTCTGAATGGTACTGTGTATCACATCAAGTCTGAAACATTCCTCATTCTTTTCATCATTTGGGAAATTCATGGCCTTGAAAACATTGAATGTTACTTCTTGGTCATGTACCCTCATGGTTAATTCTCCTTTTTGTACATCAATAATGGTTCGACCTGTAGCCAAGAATGGTCTTCCGAGGATGATTGGCACGTCTGCGTCTTCCTCCATATCAAGGATAATAAAATCTGCCAGGAAAATGAATTTGTCAACCTTAACCAGCACATCCTCTGTTGGGTTTCTATTAAGTCCCAAGGATCAAATCAAGCAATGAAACATATATGTATGAATACTCGTAAAAGCATGGCGGAATCATACTTACAACGATCGGCTTTTGCGATGCGAGGAACAACAAAAATCTTCATGCTTTTCCCTCATTGAGCTCTCGACATTTGAGGAATTTTGTGATCCAAATTCGGTCCAAGCTCCAAGCTTTCGAATGGTGATTCCAAGCTCGCAAGTCGGTTTCCCTATCACCTTAGGATGATCCTTTACGTGCTAGCAATGGAAGGATTTGCCACAAATCTTCCTTGTTCTTCTATCTTGTTCTCGGCCAAGAAAGAAATGAGAAGAAAAATGGCTTCAAAAGACGAATGGGAGAGAATGAGAAAATTGGCTCCAAAATCGTGAGTCTTGCCAAGAGAGAGAGAGAAAATGTGTTATGTAAATGGTTTTTGATTTTCCAAAAAACAAATACCAAAAACAATTTTTCAAATTTCCAAAAGTCAAAGGCAAAAAACAATTAATGCCTTCCAACCACCACCATCAACTATTCACATCAAAAGTGACTAGTTGTCATATCACTAAAAGTGACTAGACATCACATCAATTGATTGACTAGTTATTTGAAGCTTGATGTGACTTATGGGCCGCACTTAAATTCGCAATGCGAGTGCGCCCGCAAACACTCCCGGGCTCGGGTTCGCTAATTCCAATTAACGAATTTTTCGTTGCGACGTAATTAAATAATTATGCCTAGCAAAATTACTATTCACGTCGCTAACGAATTAATTCTAAATTAACTCATTCGCCGGAATTAAAATCTAATTTCAATTCTGCGTCGAAATCCAATTTCGTTTAATATATCGAATATATTAATTCATCGATTAATTCCAAATTAATCGTTCTCTCTCCTTAATTAATATTTTATCCCAGATAAAATATCTCCGTAATTAATCCCAGATTAATTTTCTCTCTAATCTAATTAATCCCAGATTAATAAAGTGCGAGCCATACGTCATCGGTGAATTTCCAGCTCACTGTTCCGTTATTCAAACTTTATAGTACCGTTATTGCAACTTATAATCATTTTTATCGGTTTGGAAACTTGCAGCAGTGAACCCAGTAACTTTAAGTTCTCATTCTCCATAGTATAAGACAACATCCTTAGATCCTCTAAGATACTAAAAAATGTTCTTAATATCAATCCAGTGACTATCACTTGGATTGGCCTGATTGTGACTCCATATGCTCAAAGCGTTTGAGACATCAGGTCGCGTATATTTATTTCAATGTACGAGTTCTCGGAGAGTACGAACAACCTTTAGATCTATCCCAGTAGATCTTTATTCCTAGAATAAAGGTTGTTTCTCCCAAGAATTCTACGTAGAATTTTCTTAAAAGCTAAGCTTTCACCAATTGTATTATGGGAATGTCATTTCCAAAAAATGACATGTCATCATTTTTCAAGACATTCATTGTCAGTGCTCTCCTACTAACCTCCTTATATACACAAGAATCATTTTCGTTTTGAATTAAATCATATACCATTATGATTACATCAAAACGATAATTCCAAGAACGCAATGCTTGCTTCAATCCATAAATGGATCGAATAACTTGCAAACCTCGTTTGATCGTTTTGGTACGAAAAAACCGTCAGGATGCCGTAAACATCCTCCAAAAGGTTTCCTTTTAAGGAAAGCGATTTTGACGTTCAGCTGCCATATTTCATAAATGAAACATACAGCATCAGCAATCATTATCTAAATGGATTTAACCATGGCAACAGGTAAAAGGTTTCATCGTAATCGACACTACGTTGATAACGATACCTTTTCGCTACAAGCCTAGCTTAGTATGTTGGTATGTTTCCTTCCATGTATCTCTTACTTGAAGACTGACATAGTACCAATAGGCATAATGCCTTGCGGTACATCAACTAGTATCCAAAATTAGTTGGTATACATGGAATCCATTTTGGATATCATGACACTTTGCCATAATTGGGAGTCGATACCTTGTATCACTTCCTCATACGTAGTCAGTTCGTATTCCTCAATAAGATTGACACCTTTATGAGGTGAGATCAGAAACCCATACCCCAGGTTATTTTCTGACTCTCTCCGACTTACGTGGTTCTTGTGTATTCAAAGATTATTGGTATAGTTTCATCCTTGATGAACTATTTGTGTTCCATTAAGGAATCGATGCCTAGAACAGTATTACTCCGATTTTCATTGAGTTTTACTATCCTCCCACTTACCACTGCATATAGGTATTCCTCTCAGGAAAATCGCATGGTGAGCAACAATTAAATTGTTCTCTTGTGAGTTGTATAAGTACTATACTTAGGTTTCCCTAGGATAACCCACAACTTAGGCACTTATCCGATTTGGGTTTTAGTTTGGTATCATCCAAACATATGCCCATCATTCCCAAATCTTCAGGAATGAGAAACCCGGTATCTTTCATGTTCAAAACTAATATGAATTATGTCTAATAGATTTTCATGGAACCTTATTCAAAATAAGTTATGCACTGTTAAATGCGTATCCGTTGAAGGAAATGGTAGCTCAGAGCGACTCATGATTAACCTTACTATGTCAGACAAGGTTCAGTTTCTCTGTTCGGACACACCGTCAAATTGACGTGTTCCGGGAGGAGTCCTCATTGAAAGAATACTATACTCTTTCAAGTATATAAGAAACTTATTGCTTAAGTATTTTCATCATGGTCTAACCGTGATGGTTTAATACTTTAGTCGATCTGTTTTTCTATTTTGTATCGAAACTCTAAAAGTTTCTGATTCGTGTTTCAATAGAAACACATAACCATGTGAGGAACAACAAAAATCTTCATGCTTTTCCCTCATTGAGCTCTCGGCATTTGAGGAATTTTGTGCTCCAAATTCAGTCCAAGCTCCAAGCTTTCAAATGGTGATTCCAAGCTCACAAGTCGGTTTCCCTATCACCTTAGGATGACCCTTTATGTGCTAGCAACGGAAGGATTTGCCACAAATCTTCCTTGTTCTTCTATCTTGTTCTTGGCCAAGCAAGAAATGAGAAGAAAAATGGCTTCAAAAGCCGAATGGGAGAGAAGGAGAAAATTGGCTCCAAAACCGTGAGTCTTGCCAAGAGAGAGAGAGAAAATGTGTAATGTAAATGGTTTTTGATTTTCCAAAAAACAAATACCAAAAACAATTTTTCAAATTTCCAAAAGTCAAAGGCAAAAAACAATTAATGTCTTCCAACCACCACCATCAACTATTCACATCAAAAGTGACTAGTTGTCATATCACTAAAAGTGACTAGACATCACATCAATTGATTGACTAGTGATTTGACGCTTGATGTGACTTATGGGTCGCACTTAAATTCACAATGTGAGTGCACCCGCAAACACTCCCTGGCTCGGGATCACTAATTCCAATTTAACGAATTTTCCGTTGCGACGTAATTAAATAATTATGCCTAGCAAAATTACTATTCACGTCGCTAACGAAATAATTCTAAATTAACTCGTTCGCCCAAATTAAAATCTAATTTCAATTCCGCGTCGAAATCCAATTTCGTTTAATATATCGAATATATTAATTCATCGATTAATTCCAAATTAATCGTTCTCTCTTTAATTAATATTTTATCCCAGATAAAATATCTCCGTAATTAATTACAGATTAATTTTCTCTCTCATCTAATTAATCCCAGATTAATAAAGTGCGAGTCATACGTCATTGGTGAATCTTCGGGAAGCGACCCATGAGATCCCCGGATATGTTGGCAGTAAATCATGTCGTCGGACTATCCGAACACGTACGTACCTAATACTACATTTTACCGATTTACAAGACATGGTTGGCTTCTAGCAAAGCACATTGCATACCCAATTCTCCAGAAATATTCTTACTGGAATATGTGATCTATATCAGGCGTAATATACGTAGTATTCCGTATTTCGATCCAGCATCAGATGTCATGTGCAAGGCCTGGGGCTGGAAATATGTCTGCCCCGTACGAAGCACATATCGGATCTCTGGTAACTAGTCTCTATAATCGGATAAATATGACCTAGTCATAATATCCCAATAGCTGCAGCATATAAGAGAACGAGTTTCGTATCCTACGTGGTCATCATCTCCACTATGCCTGGAGTGATACTTCCATCTCGACATCACACCCAATACACTACGATTCTCAATATACCCAGAAGAGGCGTACACAGAACCTGTTAAAGCCTTGGACGAACAAAACCAAAGTACATTGATTGTCGCAAGTATTAGCGGTGCAAGTATCAGGTTAAGACCAAATACACCTACCCTGATTCGGATTTCCATAGACATATAGTCATACTACCAATGGAATTCTGAGGGGTCTATCCAGAGCGAAGCTATTTTCCGTACCATCGGTAAAACACAACCTCCTATTACACTTGCATGAGTATCATATACCCAAATATATGAGAACTATGTCGTTATGCTCTCATAACACGCACAAGTGCAATACTAGTCTATTCCGCATTATCGATGTCCAATCTCGATAATACTACGACTATGGATATTTAATGATTAAACCTTTGTGGATTGATACTGTCTCATATCATCTCAATCCGGAACTAATCATATAAACCTTCTATCATTTATACATCTTGGTAATCTAATTACAAATGAAAGAAGAGCAATTTCCTTTGTCACATAGTTAATTTGTACAAATAGTGATGCTATGGGTCATAACTGTCCAACATCCTCAACTACACCTCTTGGAAATACGAGCGTTCTATCAGCAAGTTGTAGAGAGACTGAAGTGGGCATTGTTTCTCCAATATGCAGTTTCCTGAAAATAGAAAAAGGCATCAAGTTAGCACTTGCACCTAAATCACATAAAGCCATACCAAAGTTATGTTCTCCTATCATGCAAGGAATGGTTAAACTGCCAGGATCTTTCAACTTTGGGGGAAGCTTTCTCTGAATGATGGCGCTGGATTCTTCTGTCAATGATACTATCTCGTAATCTCCCAATCTCCATTTTCGTGAAAGAATGTCTTTCATGAATTTTACATAGCTGGGCATTTGTTCTAAGGCTTCTGCAAATGGAATGTTGATGTGAAGCTTTTAAAACACCTCCAGGAAATGAGCAAACTGCTTGTCCAGTTTTTTTTTCTAAAGACGCTGAAGAAAAGGTGGAGGTAGAGTGATCTGTTCTTTTTCCTTTGTTTCTTTTTCCTCCATCTGTTGCTTTGTTTCTTTTGGAACTTCCTCTGCAGTTGTTTTGGCTCCAACATCTTTGTTGATTTCAGTACCACTTTTTAACATGATGGCATGACATTGGTCCTTCCCTCGATTCCTTGGATTGGGTTTTGTGTTGCTGGGAGATTACCTGGCGGTCTGTAACTTTGACCATTGGCCAATTGTCCGATTTGATTCTCCAGTGCTCTGATGGAAGCAGATTGGCTCTGAAAGATAGCATCATATGCTGCTTGTTGCTTTTTGAACATCTCTACAATCCATTATTTCATTTCTGGTTCTTTTTCATGTTCATGGCCTTTGTTCTGTTGTTGAAATCTTGGTGGTGGATAGTTCTGCTGTTGAAATCCAGGTGGTGGATTGTTCTTTTGTCCTGAATTGTTGCTCCATGAAAAATTGGGATGATTCCTCCACCCTGGGTTGTAGGTGTTGGAATATGGATTGTTCATCTATCTGTTGAAATTGTTGACATAATTCATTGTCTCTTCAAGTTGGTTTGGTTCTGGTGCTCCTACATATGGTGAACTTGTGGATCCAGTGTTGAGAGTCTCCATGAATTTGCATATCTGATCCAGCTTGGCGTTGACTGCTGTATTGGCTCCACTTTCATAAATTCCTGCAATTCTTTGGATCATTCTCCTTTCTGTTGGCCACAAGGAATTATTGTTGGCCATTTCTTCGATTAGGTCATAGGCTTGATCATCTCCTTTTTCCATTAAAGCTCCTCCAGCAGCAGCATCGATTGTGGTTCTCATCAGTCCAGAAAGTCCATTATATAAGGTTTGGACTTGAAGCCATTTTGGAATCTCATGGTGAGGATATTTCCGGAGCAAATCTGTGTACCTTTCCCAAGCTTCGTAGAGAGTTTCTGAGTCTTGTTGCACAAAGGATGTGATATCATTCCTCGGCTTTCCAGTTCTGGCTGGTGGAAAGTACATTGCAAGAAATTTGGTGGCTAAAGTGTTCCAAGTTGTGATGGAACCTACTGGTAGTGAATGTAGCCAAGCTTTAGCTCTGTCTTTCAAGGAGTATGGGAAAATACACAGTCTCATTGCTTCTTCAGCTTCTCGGTTGTAATTGAAAGTTGCTGATGTGGGTATTAGGATCTTCAGTTGCATTCCCCCTAAACTGAACTGACTGCTGAATCATCTGAATGCATGTTTTGATGTCACATGCATTTGCTGGTAAGGGAGGAAGTACAATATATGAAATGAGTCTGTCAACTACTGGAATTGTTTTGTCTCAAATGGGAATTGGTGGTGCAACCTCCAAAGGTTCAGGTTCCATGTTGACTAAAGCTTCTTGGCCTTCTCGCCTTTCCCTTCTCAACTGTCTGATGGTTCTATCAATTTCTGGGTCAAGCGGTCGAAGTTCAAAGCTTCTGGTTCGTCTCATGAATTTTCTGAGAACCTGAAACACAAGAAAACAAAAACAATAAATAAAAAGAAAATTAGATACAAGTAAAAGTATCTAACCTTAAAACTAATAGTGAAAGATAAATAAGTCCCCGGCAACGGCGCCAAAAACTTGACCGGCGTAAACACACACGTATAACGCAAGCATACGTATCGTTCAAGTAGTATAAAAAGTATCGATCCCACGAGGACTTAATACCTAATCTATTAATTTTATGAGGTCAAATGATTACTAGTGTCTAACAGGTTGATTGATTGATTTGAAATTGTGATGATTCTAAATTTAAAAAAAAAGTAAATAAAATTGCACAAAATAGGTTTAAGAAAGTTCAATATTAAAAACTATCTAGGGTTGTGAATCTTTCTAATATCTTTTAAAAGATGAAGTGGTTATTTCATGGTTGTGTAATAAATCGGTTTACTAACCTGAAACACTAAATTATGTAAAAGCCTCTATCGATGGTCAGACGCAAATACCCAGTTTAACCCAATTGAACCATATGTTTATGTGAACCAAATTATCTGGATTCATTAAGTTTAAGTTCCAATTATGGCTATCCCCGCCCGACAGATATATGTCTATCCTGTAAGGAAATCTATTAAAGGGTTATCTATCCTCAAGGAAGATCGTGGGCTATTAAGTCTAAGGCTGAAACCTAAAATTCATTTTTTAAGTTTATTTTAGATTTACCACATCAATCTTATTGGTGATCAGACAACAAGAAACATTAAGCTTAAGACTTAATAAGTAAACCTTTAAATTACCCAAACTATAAAATAACCCCTTATAAACCGGTGATATTAGAATTCATCACAACCCCAGATAACTAACTTAGTTACGACACATAACTAGGGCTAGTAAGAACTTAAAAGTAAAAGACATAAAGTAAAAATGCTGAAAAGTAATTGCGGTAAAGTAAAAGCTGAAAAGTATATTATAATAAAATAAAATGCTAAGGTAAAATGATCAACTTTTACTATTTACTATTTAGATATCTCATTTAATATAATATATTAACTTGTGATTATTTTACCAACCGTCCATATAGGCGGTAACCTGAGTAAGTCAAATTAAGACCAACCAGCCATAAAGGCGGAACCAAAATAAACCTGCCATATAGGCGGTAAGAAAATTTAATTACCAACCGACCAATCTATCGGTATCCTTGATTAGTCAGGTTTAAACCAGATTAAAATGAATTGCCAACCGACCAATATAGCGGTATCCTTTTTATGTCAAATTTTAAATAGTGAATATATTATATTTAAGGGAGATTAATCTAAATAGCAATAGTAAAAAAATTACCTTTCACCCTAGCAGTGGGAAGTTACCTCCTCATGGTGAATAGTAAAAACTGTAAAAAGTAAAGAAAGTAAATTACTATTATTACAGAACGTAATTAAAATTAATTACAAAACTAAAATTTAAAAGAAACTAGATAGAAAACTCTCTATTTACATCAGAGAGATTAGAGATGAAGGTTCATTTGAAACTGAAATTTCGAGCTCTATTTATAGGCGTCAGAAGGGGGTCGGCGTCGCGACGCGCAGCTCACGTCGCGACGCGGGTGATTGTCAATGTGGCAGCTTCTGGTTCGTCGCGTGGAATTCTGGATAAGGTGATAAGGTGACACATGGCAAGGCGGCTGGGAGCTCAATGATTGCGACACGTGGCGGCTCATGATTGGCTGATTTCAGATTCTTATCTGCCACGTGCCAATTCGGATACATGAGTCAATAATTGAGCTGACGTGGCGCTGACGTGGCGATGATGTGGCACTGACGTGGCGACACGTGGCGATGGCGACTGTGATTGGCTGATGATGATGTGGCAATGATGTGGCACTTTGACTCGGTCAACTAGTGATGTGGATAATGACGTGGCAGACACGTGGAGTGACATATGGTGATGGCGACTGTCGGCACCGTAGGATGATGACACGTGGCACGGCGCATGTTGGCAGATTGGGTGTGATGGTGACATGTGGCACGGCGCACATTAGCAAAGTCAAATTTCTCAGATTATGACTTGTGGACCCGGCGCACGTTAGCAAGCTGTGGTACATGTTAGGCATCGCGACGCGCCAAAATTACCAAAATGCCATTTTTTTCCAATTTTCACTGTTTTGGCCCCAAATCACCTCTAGAGAGTCCTGAAACTTTATTTATCTAAAAATAACACAAAACACATCAAAATATTCACAAAACTCAAGAAACTATACAAAATATTAGGTTAAATGAGTGGGAAATAGTGATATAATTTGCACTCATCAGTATTGTGTACACCCTCCGATGTAAGACCCCTTCAATCAGGCAGAATTTTAGAACTCCGGTACTTTAGCTTTCTCGCTTCCTTCTTATCTTCAGGTGCCTCCCCAGTCTCTAAGTACCTCCTGATTGGGTCCATCCAAGAGGTCTTCACCTCTATATCAACCTCCATTACCTCCGGCTCCCCAACACTCTTTACCTGTAGGAAAACCATAGGGATAGTCATAGGCTTCTCCGACTTGATTGATGATGCCAACCGAGCCAAAGAGTCCGCTTGATGA